>PQWD01007980.1:0-42889 GCA_019425675.1 Leucinodes orbonalis
AACGTCGAAAGTCTCATATTTTCTTGAGACCGTAACGTGTCATAAGAAAACGTTAACGTTAGTATTTTGGATTCCACAAAGTCCAAGGAAGATTAAGAAATGAGATATAAAACATACTTATTAAGATGTAGATAATTTACCATTTATTTATTAACTGAATTTGTATTTATTTGTAAATAAAACGAGCAATTATATTATAAATACGAATGTTTACTACATTATGCTTGTTTTTTCTACTCCTTTGCCTCACGACTTGCCATATAGTGGCCATACCAGAACGTAAGTTGTTCTTTTAACAACTATGTGCAAAATAACATTGTACAAATAATGGTATTCAATGTTTGCTAATCAAACATGGAAGTCTAAGAAGACCTTTAAAGTGCGATATAAATGCTACAAGCTTTATTGACTTGCATCGCGCCGAGAACTTGCAATATTTAATAAATACATAAGATGCAACAAACGAGTTAGACAAGTGGTAACAGTGGAGTGACTATTACGAAAATATTATATAATATTACAAAATTACATGTTGGTGGCGAATGCAACCACCTGCCTTTTCAAGTCTGACAGTAACAAGAAGTTACCAATTGATACAAGCATATATTATGTAGCTTGAACGCAGTATAGTATCGGAAGAAAAAGCTTTCATGACTGCATAATATTAACTAAATACACGCAATCTAAGTTACGAGATACTAATAAAAAAAATAGTAACGAAATATAAAGTGAAAATATCAACTATTCACCATAAGTACTACTACTGTACTATAGTACAGAATAGAACAAAATGAACACAACAGTAGCGCCATCTAGTAGAACACCAAGGCAACAGTTGAATTTAAGTTTTGGTTCGAATATGAGTTTCCTGTCCAACCTCTTCCAGTAAGGCTGAAACACATCTTTTATTGAAAGCACGGCGCAGTGTGCAGTCGAGTTAGGTCAGTATATAAATAATGCATTTGCCGTGCACTGCATGTGCATAGGGCGGCGGAAGGCGTTCGGCGCCCGCGTCTCTCAGGGCTGGCAACTGCTTAGAAACTTTGTTTCTTTAATCTTATTATAATACATTGCGGGCTCTTTATGAATTAAACAAGTTCTAAGCTAACTTAACGTACCTAGCCAGCAATTAATCATAAATAAGGTAATATAATATGCACAGAGAAACTAATAAATACAGGCTTTACATATTTTTATCATCCATAATCTTAATTATGGATGATAAAAATATGTAAATGCTCTTCTGTGCCTTAGCACAGAAGAGCATTAGCGGACTTTTTTTTATTGAAACTACGCTGTGTGAAAGATGCCATAGGGTCATATTTATGTCATAGAAATGTTCATATTTACGACACATCTGTGTCATACATAGCAAAAAGTGACGAAAAAATCAGGCATGTCATATTTGACATAATTTTTAAATATATCTTTGGTCCGTATGAAAAAGAACTGAGATCCCTAAAAACTAGCAAAGGCCAACATAACACTTTATACCAGCTAACTATTTTATCATATCACAGCATAATCTATTTTGAGTATTAAGTGTATTTCATATACAAATATCACCTAATTGTAATAATCACCAAATGGCACAAAACAATTTACTTTTATAGTCATACTAATGTAAATGAGTTACATGAACAAATATAACACTATTACACATGTTCATAAGCTCCCAGCCTGTAATACGAGTGACCATTAGACCTATTGCGACACCAACGAGGCCATTCATCCGTTGATAAAGTGACGTGACAACCCTGGAGGAAGCGGCAGCGCGTGTCGCTTCCCGTCGCCATCCGGGATGCGGCCGACTGTTTGTTGACTCTTCCTTCTTTCGGAGATGATTCAATAGCCTCTATTTATACAGCGCTCGTACATAAATACGCACAGGTACTCCGCTTTAGGAGCACTGAAATGATAACTAAAGACTACGTGTTCAATTTTTATACCTACTAAAATAATATGCTGTACAAGGTCAATTTTTTAAATAGATTTTATTTTGGATCTTGGTAATATGATGAATAGTTCCAAATCCAATCTCATATCTTTATTCAAATAAATCTTTTACAGATATTTTTTTAATGTTAACTTTATATTTTTTGTGACTCTACCACTACTGTGCCTTATCTCTCTAAAGTGTCTCTATGGCTTTCTAAAACCAAATAATAATACTATGGCTAGGATTCAATTGCCTATTCATCTATAGGTTATTCAATCTATTTCAAAAGGGGAATAAATTTGGTGTACATTTTAGTTGGACGATAATATTTTTAAACAAAATGAAACTCTTTAAAACATAGTTTACAAATATAGCTAAAGTTTTATATTAAGATTAAGTAATATAAGGTTCACATAGACTTTAACCTCTTTTGTTTCAAGTAAAATCGATTGCACATATCGTGGAACTCTTGCAAATTAACACAAACACTAGTACCCATCATAGTAAATCGTCTCGGCCAAGGCCCGATACATACTAAGCGTAAAGTATACGATCGCCCCTACTCATCGTCATAGATTACTCATATAAAACGTAGCCGGCCAGTGTAGAACGTTTTAAATTGGGACAACAGATGTTGACAGCCGACAGTGTGTTTGATGGCCGGATGGGGCTCGGCGACGTGATAAAAGGGTATTCTGCCGTCCACTAGATAAAACGCCTGTAACTGACGAGCACAACTTTTCGATTTAAAACTAAAAAAAACCCTGTTTAACGCAGTGTTGCCACCTTAACCCTTTTGTAGCTAGATCTAGCACTTTTTTGTACAGGTAAACTCCTTTGTTAACGATTTAGCCCGAAAAGAGTAATCTAGCTCTTGTCTTGAAAATATTACCAAAATTCTGAAGTTTTCGACATTTTGTACACATACACATGTACTTTTTTGCTATTTCATCGGTCATAAGGACCTTTTTTTAGACGCTCTAAAAATGAAAATAAAAAAACTGCTTCATGACATGATTATTTCAGCATTTTTAGAACAGATAATCTTTTGATGCTCAATCTACCCCTCTCTAGCGCTTTTTAACTTGTCAAAAAGCCCTTTTTTAAAAACTCAGGTGGCAACACTGGTTTAACGGAAAACAACTTCGGATAAGGCATCTCCTATATTGCTATTTATCACTATGAAGATATTAAAAGGGATTTTGCATATTAAACTTCACTAATAGTGTGTATAATCGTGCACAATTTAAATTACTTATCGGTCGAACTAAAATTGTGCTCGTCAGTTTACGGCGTTTTAGCTTTTAGCGTCGGACTTAACGCAAGTGATGCCTTTGAAGACGCTACTGACGTAATGATGACTCGATTACGCGTTTGGTAGCGTCCTGCCAAGACGTGGGTGTGTACCTTAACAGAACAAATACTCGTTTTACAAAGTTATACGATGTATACGAAATTCATTCATCTACTAAAGTTAGGCTAGGTAGTATCTCAACCTAGCCTACCTTTGGTAATATGAATATTAATTACAAGCTGTGCCCGCCACTTGATCCGCGTGGAAATAAAAGTAGTCTTGCTATCTATCACTGGAAGTCCTGTCAAAATTGGTCCAGCCGTAGTAGAGATAAGCCGGAAAATTAGATTGAGTTGTCTACAGATCTTGTAGTACTATTACTACCTATGTACGAAAACATTGTTTTTGGCTGCTTAATTTAAGAGTGTAAATACTTTTTGTGGGATTTACTTAAAGTAGATGTCGTCATAGTGATTTATAAGACGACAAAATTCGTGACGAACCCCGCCAGGTAGGAAACACTATCGCAGGAATGCCGCCGTACGTAAAATACTGAGCAAGAAGGTTGTGATACAAGGAACATTGACATATAAAAATATATATTAATTTATTTTAAAAAAACCTTTTAAGGCAGTAGCTAACCCTTCAAATGGGTATACCTAGCTTAATTGAAGATTCGAATTTATAGGAGTATCATATAACCGATAAATTTAAGGTTTAACGGTTATAAATGAAGATATATTAGGAAAAACAATAACATATTGATTTTTTGGCATATAGGTAAGCCTACTTTTGTGAAACCTATTGTTGTTTGCATTTCATTCTCGGATTAAGCCAGTAAGTGAATAATTATGAACCAAAGCAACTTTAGGTCTCTACTAACATTGTTTTCAAAACTATTAACGGTTTTGTTTTAAACAAAATTATGCCAGGTGTGAATTTTACATAATTAAAAAAATAAACTACATTAAACTCAAAAGGATTTTGCGCCTAAATACCAAGAAACATCGACCCCTTTGTTTTGAAATAACGATAAATACCTACAAGTATCAAGTTTTTGAGAAGTTGCGTACCCATAAATTTATTAAAACCTTTAAAACAAGGAGGTTATTTAAAGTACGTTTAGTTTCTACTCCGAATTCCTGTCATGGGCAATCGTGCTATTAATTTCCCATCATCTTGAGGCTCGCATAATGATAATACGCGGACTCACCGTCAAAAGTGAATGCAGGTCAACGGCGGATCCAGGGGGAGGGTCATGGGGGTTATGACCCCCCCCTGAGCTATTTTAAGTACTATACTAACGTACATTAACAAAATACCTTATAAATTCTTTACTTGACTACTACTATGTAACCCCCTCCTGGCGCCTAACCTGGATCCGCTCTTGACGCAGGTATGTCTAAGTCATATGTGAATTCTTCACAGTTTCCACCACCATACAAGAAATAGTTATTACATTTAGAACTTAAAGCTTTTCGGTATAATTTGCTAAAACATTCTTCTTACCGTAAGCCACGTATATTATGAATTTATGGACTGATTGTATTCGTTGACTGGATATTAATACATTTTTTGTCTGACTGCTTTCTGTGGATGACAGTCTTATACACTCGCCCATCCGCATTTGAACTTGCTGGGTTACGTCCCAATCTGTGCCCTGCAGTTATAAAGTGCATATTCTACCAGAAAGCCTTACTAAAAGTAATCAAGCGATAAATCCTATAATACAACAATAAGCCTACAAAATAAATTTCTTCCACTTAAATACAGCTTCGGCAGTCAAAATCTAAACGTTCGAAACCTGATGATACTCAGAACGATGTGCATTCGTTGATTTATCATTAGTAAACAAATTTACATTAAGTATAGTGTTTGTTATTTCGACTTACTCGTATCCTTTAGAAGGCATGTAATTCGAAAATTGGAATTTGGAATTAAAAGAGTCTTCAAACAGTTGATTAAGATAGACAGATTATATTTAATTGTACAATTCCACAACAAGTATCAATTTACAGTACAAAAACAATTAAATTAAGATAATAGTAATTTAGATTAAGTAATATCCAGTAGATCTTGGCATGAAGACGTTGTTTACACGATAACATGGTTACTGCGATGTCTTCCTTAAACCGATCAGATTCACATATATTATTTATATTGAATAAATAATATATGTGAATTGGATTGAATCCCGGCAAAATCTATGGAATATCAAATCTTCTTCCAATAATTTCGCATGCACAAGCTCCCTGAATTCGGCCCCAACACATGAGTGTGATCTATAATTTCTGTGACGTAAATATATCAGTCGTGATGTATTATACATATTACAATAGATAAACCTGTCAGTTGCAGGTGAAATCATTTTTGATGTAAAGTATTATAGATCAATTTGGAAGGTGTCTGGGTTCTGTGGTAGTATTGACATGATGTTTGTTATGTCTTTGGGTCGGAAATTCCCATGACATTTTCTATCTAAGGATAGCATCACTCTAAACATTTTGAAGAGATTGTGTTGCAATTTTACTAGTACATAATAAAGACGTTATTACAGTATTATCTTAAATATCCTTTGAAACACATTGGCGGTCCTCTTTGAAATTTTTATTTTGTTTAATTTTTTTATAACTTCGAAATAATAATTACATAACTAATTTTAACAGGAATACACATTTCAATTATTTTTTATTAATTATTAAATGTGTGTCTTTCATGGCCAATAATAGACTTTCACGATTAACAAATACACATATGTAACCACTCTCTGTCAAGTCTTTCGCAGATATTTTTTTATCTCTGCCAAAAACGTGAAGTATTTTACACAATACAAGAAAATGGCTCTTTAAAACTGTATATCTGCTACTGAACCCTAAGCCGTATTCAAAGTAGTTTCTCGCAGGCTTGTTGACCTATGCTACGGGAGAGATAGATCACCGCAGCAGTTTGATATGTGGCGCGACCACAGATTTCCCAATACAGGAGATGGGGCAAGCCGCGTTTAAAGTGCGACAAATGTAAGCTCAACGAGCATACACTGGCTGCCAGTTTACGCTCAGTGAGACGAGTCAAGACGCACGAATATTAGAAGAAATTACCGTTTTTTTTCCAAAATGCCATCCTGTGCAATTGTAACATGCCATCATCGCAATGAATCAGTAAATTTACCAAGAAATATAATAACTTTTCACAGGTAAGAATCGAAAAGAAATTGCGACACTGGGACTGCCTATAAGCTTGGCGGCTTGTCCAGTCTAATTGTATATTCGGATGTCTGTGGGCGCGACTGATCCCCGTTCAGCCACCGAGCAGCCAATATGACGCTCGCTATTTCACTGTCAAATATCAGTATGCATGATAAGCACATTCCTTGACCTCTGCCACTGAATGCATCACGTGTCTTGATTCAGAACGTGTACTCCGGTAATTCACGATGACTAAAGCTCTAATAACACAATATTTAGCCTCTATAAGGGTTTTATGGAAAGGACAATGTTAATAAAAGCAGATGATATTTAAAAACAAGCTTCATTATATGAAAGTACCAATACAGTTCTTCTACGCATGATCTTGCTCAATAGTACTCTGATATTGTAATTGACTTGAATGTATGATTCGATTACGCCAATTTTCCTACGTCTATGTTTTCAAAAAGGCTTTAAGCCATATAAGAATAATATCAAAAGACAATCGACCACAAAAGTGTTTGCTTCGAACTATTTTTTTTATTATTATTTACAAATATAAAATATGTTTGCTGAGGCTAACAAAAAATCTAATGTTGCATATCTGATCTTAAATTGTATGAACTAATTTCACTGGTCATGGCTTGAAATAAATATTGGAAAATATCCTAGAGTACCATAATGAAATGCTTTTCTTTCTAATGGACTCTATGCCGATAGCCTTTATTGCATGATAGTTTTGGTAAGTGGCAAACGTAGATAGCTCTCAGTCTTGAAAATAAACGTTCCTTCGCTACTGACCATTGATTATGGCGAGCCATAAGTTATCAACATTTCAAGGAATCAATACATTTTGAAGCATGGACCTTCAACAGGACCTTATAAAGAGTACAATGGAGGCGACCACTGCCGAACATTCCAGAGTGGTGACACACCCTATTGTATTTCTAACAGGTTATTCGTTACGTGTATGATAAGTTAACGATTTGCAATTGAAATGACCGGTACTGTGTTATTGTTTATAGATTGATAGCCGGCTTTGAAACCATTTGTCAGTTATTGAGACATTACGCAGTAGGTATGATACTTCACGAATTGAAGAGTACAAGTTATCGATTTTGGCATCAGGTATTTTGAGCGTTCAATACAGCAAATAAAACAAAATATTTTCAATTAAAATATTCGTTTAATTTGCATTTTTTATAAAACTATAAAATTACGGTTACCTAGTCTAACCAGTTATTTCCTGGTAAACTATCTACGAAACTAACTCTACGGTTAGGTATACTAATATATCATCATCGTTGTTTCGAACGTAAGACCGCCACTGATAACAACACAATATACTTTATAAGCTTGAAATGTATGAAGGAACGCCAAGTTTAATAATCACCACCTGCACAATTCCCTTGACAGTTAGATTGTGTCAACATTTTCTGCCACATACAACAATGCTGTAGAAAGTGCTTCCACTAGAAACAGTCCGGAGCGATATGACCTGGAATCCTTTAAGAAAGAGCTAAACTATCTTTAAGGGCAGGCAACGTATTTCTGAAAACTCTAGTCCTGCAATTTGTATTAAGATTGTTGAAATAACCAAACCAACCCTGACACCAAAGTTTCTAAACCATATCGTCAACTAACAACGACGGGTGCTATGCTATTTGAAGCCATATATTTATTTACCAGATAGGTTGATTTGCATTTGGACATACACTATGTGGCCTCCTTGAATTTCGAATCCATGAACTTCAGATCCAGCAAGGATATGAACTGAATGTTCAACCTAGACGGGGTGTAAGGTCCGTATTCTAGAACGAGACTCAACGTTGAACTTAAATTTAGTTAGAAAGGGATGGCGCTATTTATCGTATAGAGCGCTTTCCCTTGCTATTTAAGAAAAGATCAACGCTTGAGTCTCATTCTAGAATACGGGCCTAAGTGTTTGAGAGTATACTCTTACTTAACCAAACACTTAAACCTTATAAGCCGGCAGTAAAAATGTATTAATGACAACTATTTGTGTAAAAACTACTGTTGTTGAAAAAAGTAAAAAGTAACTACTGCTTTTAGTGTACTTGAATAATTTTTAATGTTGATAAAGTGTAATACAGTGTATCAAAAGCACAGACATCCGAATATGAAATCTGTGATCAAAAGTGTTTGTGGCATGCCGAGGCCAGCGTTGGAGGCAACGATAGCAGCCGGGTCGCCGCGCAGGAAGCGGCGCGGGCGCACAAACGCAACGCTCATACAGGGTGTCTCTTTTTCGGACTTTTCGTTTTCTACTTCGGATGGCTTCACAACTTTATGTGGCGAACGCAGATCTTTTTATGTGACAAAGTGAACAGGACGGTCAGGACGCTCACCTGATGGTAAGTGATATGCCAGACCATGACAGAACGGCATTATGGAGTTTATTATACTCCATCAATGCCGCATTGCGCCATCCTGAGACAACAGATGTCAGGTCTCTTATACTCGGTAATTTCACTAGCTACAATGCCCTCATCCCGAAATACAGAAGTGCAAAACACTTCTATTTTACAAGACGATATCTGGCACTGCGGTGGAACCTACCTAGGCTAGCCAGTATCGAGTCTACCCCCTAGTAAAAAGATGGCTCTCAGCCCAAAATATATGCAAAGAGCCTAAAGACGCCCCAGAGTGGGACTAGAACACGGTCTACAGCGTTGCAGAGGGCTGATTAGTCTAGTATATGTTTGTAGGGAATATCTACGCAATAACACGAATAGGGAATGGTTGAGGCTACAAGAACTCGCAACATTGAACCCCGCCAGCGGGGATGGAACCTGGAACTTGTGTTATTTATAACATCGTTGTTACTTGATAATAATATTATAGTTAGCTCAGTGGCCTTGTTGGATAATTGTTTACACAAACAAGAGATATACTATAATATACTTTTTAACAGCCACGTTCGTAGTATTTTGGAATACTGTGTGTCATCTGGAGGCCGCTACTCATTCTTTGCGTTTGGAGCGGATTCAAAAACGATTCATGTGGCATCTCATGCGTTGCTCTGGTATCCCAAAAAAGGAACTTCCGTCTTATGATAAGCGTCTGACTTATTTCAATATGATGACTTTGTTTAATCGAAGAAAATATTTGAATCTGTGTTTTATTACGAAAATTCTTAACAACAATATAGATTGTCCACAACTACTGGCTAGGATTAGGTTCCGTGCACCGGTAAGAATTCCTCGTACCCCATAACGCCTCTCAATGCGCCATTTCGGAAACTGTTTTTGGCTCTAACTCCCCGATAGCTAGAATGTCTAAGCTGGTTAATGAATATAGTGACATAATGGATATTCACTACGACTCACCAAAGAAGTTTTGTAACATGATGTTGGACAACCATCACTAAGTAACTTCACTTCACTGGGAACTTTATTTATTAAGCGTACTATTCTTAAGTAAATAAAGTATTTATTACTAAGATCAAAATGCATGCGGTGTTTGCCTTTAAATGTTTGTGGCAATTAGTTTTTAAGGTTATCATGTATTTTATTTTAAGTAATATTGTACACAAACGTTGGTGAACCTAATTAATAAATAAATATACTTTTGTCTTACGAGCGGATAATACGCTATTATTCTATATATGAATAAGTTACGGTTCAACTAGCAATATTGACATCGTCCTGTATATGTAACATTCGGTTATGCAACGAGGCGCGATAATGCATTGAGCAACCGGCATGGGACATCTTTGGTTGTCACCTCGCTAATTACACATCGTAAATGTGTAATAAATATAATATTAGTCAATTTCGTGGTATCTGTCAAAGGTCGCTTCTTCACTCGCTGTCAGGCGCCACATTTACGACTACAGATAATTGTTCATTTGTCTACATACCAATAATGATTATTTCCTTTCTTTTTGTATATTTCGTTTTGTTATTTTGTATCAAATACACCATAAATGCACTTCTGTGTTTCGGGAAGAGGGCACTGTAGCTAGTGAAATTTTTAGAGTCATGAGTACGAAATCGAGTATCTGTCGTCTTGGGTGACAGTCTCAGGGCAGTACTAAAGGAACATACTTACAAATAAGAGTTATAGTGTCTTTCAATACTGCATATGACATATGTCATCCTGGTCACTTACCACCAGATAAGTGTACTGATCAACTCGTTTATTTCTTTTTTTACGTTACGAAGTGAACAGGACGACCAGTACGCTCACCTGATGGTAAGTGATATGCCTGAACATGGCAGAGCGGCATTGATGGAGACAAACAACTGATGGATAGTTATAATTCTCCATCAACGCCGCACTGCGACCGACACCCGAGAAAACAGATGTTAGGTCTCTTATACCCGGTAATTTCAAAACACATATTTTACGAGACGATATCTGGCACTGGGATGGTACCTACCTTGACAAGTCTACCACCCAGTGATTTTTTTTTATTTAAAAAATATTATTTATCCAGGTGAAATTATCTGAAAACATTTTTGGAATTATTGTGACAATTTTCGACACCTGGTGGCTGCAATAAAGCAGACCAGGTGCAGTTATGGGAGAAAAGCTCATCACGAGCTTAATTACCAATGTAAAATAAAAGTATAAACGCTGATTCATGGTGAAACCGTGATTATGATTGATGTGCGATTCAACAGTCGAATAAACTGATGTCTTGAACCATTTCTAGGTCTAATACAGTCTCAATGAATGTCCTGTGTTTAGAATGTTTTATGCCTATTTTTCTTAATGATAAGTTATAATTATAACTAGTCATTCTGAACTGTAAAATCTGGGTTTCATCCAATTCCAACCTGTCTTAAGACAATCGTAGGTAGTATATAATATGCAATACAATTACATAACAATGCAATTAAAACTTCTATTGATTTACTGTGTTAATAAAAAAGTAAGACCTTGAAGCAGAAAATAGTTATATAGGTGAAATTTACAATGATCGATATCATTTAGATAATCATTGCTTTGGGAACCTCTAAAACGATCCATCCGAGTTTTGCTTGTCTATGGTTCACTAAATGAGAGATAGCTTAGCACTTAAAAATGCACTACCTACCTGACTGCATATCTCGTGAACATACTCATTAAATTTTAACATCCATGCCATCACACTGGAGTATTAGCTTTAACCTTAGCTCTCAGGTATTACGGATTCAGGAGACAAATGTATTCTCCCCCATTTAGAATGCCTGACGTCAAACGAGCAACATAAACAGTCTTCGGGCGAAACCATAAATCGATTCATTCATATAGGCACGACGTTTCGGTCCATCAATCAATAGTTATAAATAAAATGGTGCACGGGAAGCGCCTTACACTTCATACTGACGTCAGAATTACAATGGCCAAAGTTTTTTCATACGAAACGTTTTCATAAAGGATGTTAGTGTTTTTTTATGAGACAGAGTTTTGTAACTGCACAGTTGACGCAACGCGCAGTTCTCATAAGTTCAAAAAATTTTTTATTTATTTAAAAACTTAATTGCACATAAAAAGTGAACAAAGGCGAACTTAATGCCGAATGGCATTCTCTACCAGTCAAGGTCATGCAGAAAGAAATTTAAGTGGTGCGGTTAAAAAGAGAGGACCAAATAAAATTATAATAAAAAATATACAATGAAGAAACTGCTGTGATAAATAAATACATAATTCCTAAGCTACATATACCTAAATAAACAATACACAAATATTCATATCAATAATATATATATATATATATATATATATATATAATATTTATATATATATAATATAATATATATATATATATAACTATATATATATATATATATATATATAGTATATATATACAAAACACATACTTATATATGATATAAGGATGTGTTAGAACAGTAGTTACAGTTAGTAGAACATGACTAGGATAAAAACATTACAACCTGGTACTCAGCACTTATGTGCTTACTTATTCCTTGGCCATATTGCAGCCCAATAACTAAACGTCCGTAATATGTTACCCGTGTAATTGTTGAGAAGTTGTCTAATGCGCCAATGGTTCTGGGTTCGATCCCCGGAAAGTACAAACATTTGTGGGCAATGTCTTATCGAACACTGGTATAATTTTGGATCCCCGATGCATTGCAAGATAATTGGTCCAACAGTGACCTGAACTGTGGTTGTATTCACCAAAGTAGTTTTAGTAATGACAGTGACAACTCAAATCAGATAATAATTAAATTTTATTTATTTCATCAAAATTTTAGTCATTTTGATGAACATACTCTCTGACCTAAAGATAAAACACAGGAACGTTAACTACCTTGAGCTTTACATCCCTTCTGAAGCATCGACTCAATCTTATAGAGAATACAGCATGCGATCTCTTAACTAAACTGAAAAATATCACCCATATTTTCACTATAATGTAGTCCATGTTAAGCTACGTTTAAGCCGTAAACAGGCAAAATCTCAGTTATTATAAGTTATACAAACAACGCCATTCATCAAACAATCTGAAATACTACAAAGAGTTCAGCGTCGAGCTCACGGCTAGTACGTGCGCAGTATGAATGGCAGCGAAATTGGGTCGGCCAAGTAATTTCTCAATGCTGCATCACGCAATCGAGACGTCATCGCGTCACCGAACTTGCACCCGGTCGCGATTGTTCATTACTAGACTTATTGCCTATAGTTGATATCAAGATTAAATTAAAAGGCTTTTTTGTCTTTAAGTGAGGACGGTCAGTTTGCTAACCTGGTAGTGAGTGACACGCCTGACCATGACAAATACAGTGTCAAAGAAAATAGGTACATAAGTTTAACAGCAGTTTTTCATTATATCGGCATATATAGATATCCACCTATATAGGGGTGAAATTTTTTTTTGACAATCAATCGTTTATTGCTTTTCCACAATATTTAAAGTTGACAATTTTATTATGTAGGTACATTATGAACACTGTCGGGCACAGCAACTTGGGAGAGAGGAGGGCATTTAACACTCTTATGATACCAAGTATTTAATACTATACTACTAGTTTATTTAAATGTATGTATCGATTCAGTTTTAATGAAAGACAAACTAGTGGCGAATAGTGGTGGGAATAAGGTAAAAGGTGAAGAATAGGGTCTCGTGCTATAAACGGTAAACAAGAAACAAACTCACTTCACAGTGTGGTGACGGCTGATTTTAATACTATTGCTACTTCCCCCATACCATAAAAGTACCATAAACAGTGACTTAGGTATAACACAATCAGTAGAGAATAGGAACTTTAAAAATAAATGATTTAGCGATTAACTAGATAGCCGATCTGGTGGAAAGTGATCACTCCTATCTATAATACAACAATCATCCTATATGCCCAACGTGCAGTTGCTAACTTGTAGGTTTGAATCTCGGGGACGCCCTTGAGCTTGTTGTGCATTTTAAGGCTGCCAGCCATATGAACTCGCCACATGTTCGGTGATGCTTAAAGACCACTTGTAGTAAACAGTACTTGTCTGCTTTAACCGTCCTCGGTTCTGCGATATACGTGACCATCCTAATGCCACTTCAACTTGCTGATCCGGCAGGCTATGTCGGTAACTTTAGTTCTCTTACCATCCCAATTGGATGGGTGTTGTCCGCTGGGCTTCATTCTGAACGGTCATCGTCGCTGCATTGGAGAGACACTTAATCACCTTGATATATCGTCAGTCGATACCGCATCGCTGCAAAGCCTCCAGAACTGCCCAGGTTTCTATGGCTTTCTCGTAGTCCACAAATGCCATACACATCGGCTGGTAATACTATACGGTCTTCTGTATAAGCTGCGATCAGTATTTATGTGGTCCACGGTGCTGTAGCCTCATTAGCCAAATTAAGCATGTGTTGTATATAACCTCCACGCCTGGTACGCCTAGCACGCCTGGCAGGCAGTATTTATGTGGTCCACGGTGCTGTAGCCTCATTGAAACCCAGCCTGCTCCGGTGGTTGGGTAGTACATAGTAGTAGTCATTTAGAAAAAAAGACTCTTAACTATGGTAAAGCTATGAAAATAGCCAGTGATAAAAAAATATAATGAAATGGCATTCCTTGTCCAAAATAGAAAGTTAAGAAACTACGGAAAATGGTAACAAGTAATTGTAGACACTCGAACAGAAACGTTGACATCACAATTCCATGAATGGACCTTCCGATATCGTCTACCAATAACTAATTAGCATTCAGTTAACGACATGAACGAGATATTAGATTTAAAGAAATTACTTATTAGATTGATTAATTTACAATTATTAACTTATTACCAAATTTATTTATAAAAATACGAGTAACCAACCTTTTTAAAGATATTCAAGAAAATTGAGTGTCTCCTTAATTGCATATCATCAGCCTATAACGGCCTACTGTAGTACACAGACCTTTCCGGGCAGCATAGAGGTCATAATTGTAGCATGTTCTATAAAATGAGGAATATTTCTCAGACTGAAAAGCTAAGCTTGGGAAGTTAAATACCCACGTTGGTCCCTTATGCTATCTGAAAAGTCGATCCATAAAACCTCATCCAAGTATCTCAAACATGAATTGATTCGTGGTAATCAATCCGCCAAGGGGTGTTATGCCCCAATCTTCCCATAGCTATACATTTGCCCCTTATAGATTCTAAGACGTTAAATGCTTTATTTAAAACATAAAAATCACCCAGACCAATATAATCAAATTATGTTCAGAGACATAAAGTCATCCTGTAATTGCTAACTTCTCAACAATTCGGCTATAATACCAAATCGCTAACTAATGGTAGTCACTAGATGGTAGACTCGGTACTGAGTCGTCAAGGTACCAACACAGTGCCAGATATCGTCCCGTGAAATAGAAGTGTTATGCACTTTTGTGTTTCGGGATGAGGGTACTGTAGCTAGTAAAATTACCGGGTATAAGAGGCCTAACATCTGTTGGCTCTGGTGACGGGCGCAGTGTGGCGTTGATGGAGAATAAAAACTGTCTATCAGTTGTTGGTGTCATTCGATGTCGCTAATCCATATTCAGGTGAGCGTGCTGACCATCATGTACACTTCTTAACATAAAAATATAAATCGCTGAGTCTGGCCGGCGCTCTGTTTTATCAGCGGTGCAGGCGACGCGATATCTCGTACAAATTGGCGACGTTGCGACCACGGTCACAGGCCAGAGTTACCAGATTACCGTGTTCACCCGATTCATTGGGATAACGTTTACTGCGCGCTAAACATGTTACTTTACCCGGAGAACCGGGATATCTGGCGCAGAAACTTATTAACCGGTGGTAGAGTCATAAAAAGTAAATAATAACAGTTGACAATTCAAAAGTATCTGTAAAAGATTTATTTGATTAAAGATATTTTGAGTTTGAGATTGAGAAAAGGGGAGTCTAGTACTGGACTACGAAAGTTTTAAGTTATAAATTTGCATAGGATGATAGGAAGGTATCGATAATAGTCAGACTATCAATATTAAACGTTACTGATCTGGCTGTTAAGACGATAGCTGTCGTCTGCTAGGGATTAGTCCGCAAGGAAGTCGTGAGGGGAGGCCTTAATAGTAGATGTATGGGGCTGCAATAATGATGAATGTCTCGTATGTTATGTTATTGATGAATCTAAATGAACAGAAGGAAATGCAGTTGAAATAAAGTAGTATTTATAAGCAAGTGTGGCAACACAGCAGGGGTCACGAGGCATCCGATAAAAATATATCCCGTAGGCGCCTGTCCCCGTCTGTAGTGAGCACGGACCGGCCCATTCATATTGTATACTTGTTTTGCTCGCACTATCTCCGTCGCGGTGACCTCTTGTACTTAGTCCTGGATACGGCACCATGATGAAGTCACGATCTGCGGACATTTGTAACTGTTCTTGGTATTATGGGTCATGTAAAATACTACTTACGTTAGCAGCCCGTGATATTCAACTGATAAACTTAAAGATTCTTTACTGACAGTGATGGGTTTCGCTGTAAAGTTCACACTTACCTGGCGAGCTAGATTTAAGGTGAAAATGTTATCGTCATCAGCCCGTTATACGTTCCCACCGAGAGGCACGAACTTGCCCGTACGGGGTGTATAGGTCTTACCTAGTCGTCCGAGCGGACCCAATGCTAATCAGCCGACTTCACGCAGAACCTTTAAATTTTTTCGTAGGCGTGCGCAGGTTTCCTCGCGATGTTTTCTATCACCGTAAGAGCATCGGATAAACATATCGGTTGAGATAAAATTTCGAAAATTAGAAGATACATTGATACTCGGTGGGATTTGAACCTGCACCCTCCGGAGGTAGACAACATTCCACACCAATGAGCCAATGACGATAAATTTCCAACAAAACCCAGCTCAAACAAATAATGCCCTAAAACTTTGACCTGACAAAGTGACGGGTGGTGACAATTGAATTATATCATCAAACATGTCATGTTCAAGATCACTCTTATTTTCTCAAAAACATTTTTTTTTGTTATATTTGAAATTATATATTTCTAGTACAATTAATGGTGAAGACATTTTATTCAATGTTGAATCATTAACCATACCATTCAGGTAGTTAGATATCCATAAGTTCTGACGGATTAAAAAGTTAGATTCGGGTTACATATTCTATAGAACATTTATTTCTTAAAACCTAAATCTAAACTTTGCTTATAAGCAAAAACATCCATATTCCATGCATAGTTCGATTCCATTTTACAGGCCTAGTAGTCCATTTTATTGCCTTATATTTTCTCAAAAAAATATATGATTGATTGATAATGGCTTATCTAAGATCTTGACAACGGCGTCAAAGGTTTGGAACCCGTGGGGTTGATTTTTTGTTCTTACGCGTAGTCATCTTATCTGAGTTATTAAATGGAACACAGGATAGAACATAAGCTATAACATAAGTCATGTTTATGTACGCGTATAAAGTTACCACTTTGATATTGGGCCAATTTTTTTTCTAAGTACTAGTCTCGGTACTGTGTTACAGTGCCAGATATCGTCCCGTGAAATAGAAGTGTTTTGGACTTCTGTGTTTCGAGATGTGGACATTGTAGGTAGCTATTAAAATTACGAAAATTACGTGAAGACGCAGTGCTACATTAATAGAGAATAATAACTGAATATCAGTTTTGTTCTAAATCAATGCCAATCTGTCATGGTCAGGCGTTTCACTTGTGTTATGGGTACTAATCAACGGTATTAGTAAATACGTACATATTATACATAGAAAACAGCCAGATCATTACAAACAGACATGTTCATGCATATAAATGTTTATACTGCCTCGGGATCGAACCCGGAACCTTTGTTGTAGCAGCTGACTTCTCGACCATTACAACACAGGGGTAGCCATGCGTATGTGGAGTGTAACCTGTTAAACCGTTTGTCACCAGTGCCAGGTATTATTCGGAATGACTTATCGCTGCTGGACACAAGTGACCTTCGCAGCTTTACCGGAAAATTGGCAAGCGCAGATGGCTCTCAGCCCAAAAATTATGCAACGAGCTTAGGGTGTCCCAAAGTGGGACGCAACCCCGGCTTAGACTTATGTTTTTCTACTAGGATTTTATTATTTGGGTTTGTAGTTCTTCATTCCTCTTTGGAACCCATTATTTTGCAACAATGATATTGGTTAACTAAGTACCGCGATATTGTACTTGTTTGCGTGCGCGAAATGGGACTTTCATTGAACGAATTAGTCGGCCGAACACTCAGTTGAAAATAATAATATATAATAGTAAAAAACTCGGTACTTATTACTCGGCAAAAGTGTTACTCGGGTTATCTCTTTTATTTTTATTCTAGCCTCAAACACGTGTAGCGGCAACTCTACAATATTTTACCTTATTAAATAACTTTATTTCGCTTAATTATTTAACTTCTCTATGTATATCCAATTCGCTAGTCTAGCCATAGCAGTTTATTTTAAGTAATTTTCGCTCATACTATTTGATCACCTTAACGGTATATTACTTAATTATGTTTTACTCGAATCAATTTAAAACTATTTAACACAAGTTTTATGAAAGAGCGGGCTTAATGACACATACTCGTATCATCCACCCACCCGATTCTTAAAGAGTTGACCTGACACCCATTAACGGTCGCGCGATAAACTGCACTAACTTGTTTTTTATTTAATAATGAATTAAGTAATTATATCAAAATGTCCAGTATTTGGATTATCAGGGTGTATTAAGTTTTTAGAGATAGATCGGCGTACAACTTTTGCGACCAAGACTGTCCAAAAACAGCCCTGCTTGTGATATATACTAAGCTCGTGCCCCTCGTTATGGACGTATAATGAGCTGATAATGAAGTTAGAACCCACGACCGCAACCCGCCGCGATGGCTTAGTTAACTAAAGCGAAATTTTCCTATATTCTGACGAGTTGAGGTCCGTTGTTTAGGCCTCCCCCAAATGATCTTCAGTGATGAAAGTAGTTTGGGATGAGCAGGGTATTCTTTACTAAAAAAGGGAAAAATACGCCGATTATAAAATGGTGATAATAATTTATTGGCAAATTACATTTGATAATCATAAATGTTCTTTATGAGTAAAAAAAGACTATTTGAATTTGTATATTCGTAGATTTTCTCTAGAAAAAATACGATGAAATTCATATATGTGCCGAGACACTGGTTTTCGATATCAAGCGACTGAAGTGACATCCGAAACTATAGAGTTACCGTACCAGACAAAGCATGAGTTTACGTTCGTATGAGTTATCCGCTTTGCTTATACGAATAGGTGTCATGTATACAGGAAGTGCTCGAGTTGCGCTTTTGACACTGCATTCATCAATGAACTGCATTTGCTCATAACTACATATAACGTTTTCTGTATCTATATTTCACCATTGTATTTGTCTTAGTTTGCTTATTACTTAATCACTTCCCAGTAAACTGTTTTATCAAAGCGTTATTATAGAGAAAACATCCTCTTTTCTTGGGTATTGAAGGGTTTACTCAAAGGACTATACACCGCAAGGGTAAATACTTAAACAACGTCCTCTCCCGAATAAAGGTCGACCTCAATTATTTTAAACATACGAGTAGGAATTGGTGAGCTGTTAGCTTTACCAGAGTTTTATTGGCAACGCCATAGAACGTATCTCGTGCAATGGGTCCCGTAAACTATTAATTGGCCCCATTTTAAATTGTTTAGTTAGGCAAACGAAGGAGAAAAGCGAGCGTGGCAAAGGCTTTAGGAGGTGGGAAAATGCCATATGGGGGAGGGCGAAGGAGAATTTCGGATCATTGTTTTGACATTATCGGCTATAGACGCCAAGGGTTCCGAGTTCGATACCCGGGCACAAAAAAAAGTATGTTTATCAGTTGTTTAGTATTCTAACTACAAGTTTGCCCTTAATATGGGGCCAGATGGCGCTGTATGAATGTCAGTGGATATTTATTAATTTATTGTATCGATAACCTCGATAAAAACACATCATTGTCTCACGCCGGTGTTCTGTGTAGCCGTGGTATCAGTCCAGTCGAGGGAGCCTGTTTGTATTGGTCTGGGTGTTTTCTATGTATAAAATGTATGTACATATTTACAAAAAAAATATAAACATATATAAGTATGTTCATCAGTTGTTTAGTACCCTAACTACAAGCTTGCGTTAAGTATGGGGATAGATGACGCTGTGTGAATGTCACTGGATATTTATTATATAAACACCCAGACCATTACAAACAGACATGATGATGTTCATGCACACAAATGTTATGTATTTACAATATATATGTATATAAGTATGTTCATCAGTTGTTTAGTACCTAATTACAAGCTCCTCGCTTAATATGGGCTAGATGGCGTTGTGTGAGCGTCAGTGGATATTTATTAATTTATTACGAATTCAATAATTTGTGATCTTATCCAGGGGGATATTATTATGATGTATTTACGGCAGAGCGTCATTCCGCGGACAAGGTTCACATTGTTAACGGGCGGATGCGGGCGAGCGGCCGCTGGCCGGCGGACGCGCGTCCGCTCCGGCCCACATCCGACTGCTGAGGAATTCACACTCGCTTTTGTACATTACAACCGTCACGTGGTGCACAATGATAATAAATAAATAAATATTAACTGACATACACACAGCGCCATGTAGTCCCAAATTTAGCATTTAGTATAGGTACTAAACAACGGGTAAACAAATTTTTTAAACATTATATATTATATATAGAAGATTAATTATAGTGATAGATTCATTAAAAATAAGTTCTTGGCGATTCAAGAGTGCCATGGAATGATTTATTTGAATAAAACATTTTTGAGTTTGAGAAGCGACACAGACCAATACAAACAGACATGGCCTTGCACAAACATGTTTGTAATACCTGGGAATCGAACCCGGAACCCCTGGTGTAGTAGCCGACGTCTCGACCATTACACCAGATGGGTCGACAAATATTATATCGGACGTCCCGATTTTCAGGGGTCTGGGGATGCATCCCGATTTATAACTAGTCGGAAGGCTATATATCCAGATTCAACAAAAAATTAAAAAAAGTCATAAACATAAATATATTTGCGCTACGTAATTTTTACTAATAACATCACAGTCAAATTTAAAATGGCACACATCAGCCTGGCCATCAAAACAAAAGTAACAGTAAGTAGTCATTATCTTTCGTCAACACTGCCCTGCGCCCCTCACCCGAGACGACAAGTGTTTCTTGCACTGCAGTGGTACCTACCTTGCCTCAGTACCGAGTCTACCACTCAGCGTTACTAGAAATGTTCCAAAATCCCACACACGAATACCTAGGAATTCAAGTTTTATTTATTTATTGCATTCCACAGATATTACATACATAAACAAGTAACATAATATTATAACTAAACATCACATTTGCTGTTTTACTCGTCACAACCGTAACGTGGCGCTCAACGATACAAACAGCCGCAAACGCGTGCAAATAAGTTACACATAAAAAAGTTACACGTGCATTTATGGTTTAAAAGTTTACATGAAATGTTCCAAAATCCCAAATACGACTGCAGAGGAATTCGCACTCGCTTTTGTACTGGTTAACAACTGTCGCAATGATTTTACAAGCGACACCATAGTTTCACCATCTCGTACCTATTAGATATCGAGACAATCAATTTCAATTCAATTTCTAAATTACATAAAAAAGTAATTTTGACACTTGAAAGAATAGATCATAGAGCTTTAGCGTTGATTTTTGAAAATTCAACGGCAAAGCCTTCATTAAAAAAATGATTGGATGTCCAAATTGAATATTTAATAAACACTTATTAGATACCGCTTCAAGAATTCTGTAAAACCGTCAATGAAATTGTGATTAATCATATGAGCAACTAAAATAATCAAAGAACATAATACGAGCAATCAGGGCAATTGCGTTTGATTAAAAATATTCCAAGAATACTACTCAATTATCAACCAAACTGCTTTCCAACGTTTCCACAAGTACTCCAATAAAAGGATGCCCACTTTCGGCGTACAGTGCACTTTCTACACAGCTTTATTGATCAATAATCGTGTTGAAATCAGCATTAAGCCGCGCTGACGTAGTAGGGTTCATTCATGTCGCCCACGCCTCCCACTCCTACCACTCCTTCAGACGCCAACATTACCCAATACCTATAAAAAGCAAGACGCTTGCCTAATAAGTGCCTTTGAGAAATTTACGGGACATTGCCAGCTTGTTTTCAATGGCTATTCATTTTGATAATTGCATTTTATATGCGTAAATGTCACGATTCTATTTTTAAATGGGAATGTATTTGGTGTGCTGAGACGCAATATTTGAAAATGGATTTATTTCGATACTTTTGCCGAAAGAAATGCTCAATATTATTAAATAAGGAATAAACTATATAATCTAATTATTTTCTAATGGTCAAATTGTGGTAATTATATATTTTTTTCGATTACAATTCATTGAATAATTTGCACTTTTTCAAATGCTCTCACCAACGTTACATAAGTTAATAAATATTATATTTTACTTGAAATAGCCGTTATGTTTTTACATATAAATGTAAGCACATAATTCTTAACTTACCCATTAACTGTGTAGATACTAGATCTGTATGAAGGTTTCTCCGTTTTTGGCAACTATAGCCTTCTATTCAACCTATAGCAGCCCACTGCTGGACATAGGTCTCCCCCATTTTGCGCCAGATATAATAGATATATAGCCTTATGTGCTACTATTTAAAATGTATTACCAGTTATTGTTGTGTTATGTACTGTTTATTTAGGATGTAGATAATACATAGGTCATTTTAATTTATCTTGTAACTAAACTATGGAATATTATTACCAAATAGCCAAGATTACTAAAACTTATTAAGTTCATTAAAGATTGTGACATGATTATTTTTAACCAACCTTGTTTCTTTTACAAAAACGTTACTCACCATTCACAAATAATTTGTCAGGAGGTTTTGAACTCCACTGAATATGATTATGCAAATTCTGCTTTCGTAACGTAATCGCGCGCCGAGCGGATCCTTGAATGAAAGGGGGTGGAAAGGGGCGCACTAAATACGTCGACACCCCACCCCTACCACCGTCTCGATCAAACCTACGTCGTAAGAACTCGCCGCGATATCACAAGGCAAGACGGCAAGTATATCCCATTTGTTTTTACTGCGGCTCCATTAATAATGAAATTCAATTGAGAACTTCTGAATAATGGTTTCATTTATAACTTTTGATTATACAAACAAAGATCAATGGAATGCTTATTTTTAAACGCAGTGTTATTTTGCTGTGGAATATTTCTGTTCGTAACTGTTAACGGCTGTTTTTGCATGTATTCTAACTGAAAGTAAATTAACCCCTAGCGTGATTTTATGTAGAGTCAACTGTGATGAAGATTTGATATCCTCAAGAGGTAAGATTTGGCTTAGCTTATAAAAACTGTGATTTCATTTTAGGTTTCGAAATATGACTAGCAATTTTCGTTATATGGGTACAATCCCGTCATAAATCTAGGTCTCTTGAGATCAATTAAGACTTGTTTCGGTATATAACACGATATGACAATTATTATAATGTTCAACATAAGGTTATAATAGTGTCCTATAATGTATTTCGTTACTGAAACAAGTGTCATTATATTGAAATTCAATTCAAATTTGATTTAGTAAATTTTAGGAGCTTACTTATATTTTTTACTAGCTTTTGCGTGCGACTTCGTCCGAGTTAGGGTTTCTCTTCGAGAATTCTCGAACCGAGAATTCCCGGGAAATTTTGCCTTACTCGAGACGAGAAAAAAGTGGTCGAGAAATCGAGAAATCGAGAAATTCAGTCAAAAAATTAAAAACTTGATAACGCGCTTGCGTTCTCGTTGCGGCTCTGCCACGCGTCGTGCGAAATTAAATGAAATAATTTGTCCTATTAGAGGAGGGCACCGAAATTTGATATTTCACACGGTCGTTGTAATTATTAAGATTTGAGTTCCTCTCAGGAAGACCCAGCTAATTACGTTTCTGAAAAACGTTTCTAATACGTTATACTAGAGTACATAATAGAAAACGAACGTGTTTTCTCCTTGTCTGGAAACTTTGTGACAAAAGTACGAAACCGATTGTCAGATGATGCTATCAATGCCCTTGTATTTTTAAAGGCTTATTTTCTTAATGATAACGTGACATTGTGGGTAAGCTTTTGAAGCAGTTTCCGCTTTAAATTGTGATTGTAATTGGTCTTAAGATTTTTAATGATTTATTAGATTTTCATGTTAACTTACGTAAAGAAAAGACTCCATTTACTTATAACAAATATTGAAAAGTTGATACAAAGACTAAACTAAGGAACATGTACCTTACTGTTACTCGTAATTATTAAGCTAGTCTGATTGTTATTTTTTATAAGGAATTAAACTGTCGTTTTATGCTAAGTAATTGTAAAGTTTGTAGTACAGACTGAGACTAAAATAAATTATTTAGTATGTAAGGTACTAAGTTTCATTGTGGTGACATGATGACATTGTTTTTAGAAGATATTTTATTTGTTTTTTTTTTTCAAAGAAAAAGACTAGGTATTTAGTATATTGTTTGTAGAACTAGAAATAATGATAAGAAGATCTCGCTAGAGTTTTTTCGCTTAATTAAAGTTTCTATAGTTAAATTAAACTCACATGAAACTAAAAATAAACGTTGGTCATTGATAAATGTTGAATATTGCATAAAAAGTATAGTTTTATGTTAAATCAAATATGTTTTGAGCTTTTCAATATTTCTCGACAACCCGAGAATTCCCGGAAATAGTGGTCGAGAATTCTCGTGCTCCGAAAATAAAAAAGGTCGAGAAATGAGAAACCCTAGTCCGAGTGGAATAGTTACTTTGGCCTAACGCTCTCTTTCACCCGCTACTTCGTTTATATAGGTGAGTTAAAACTGCGATATCTCATAAGATATTTATTTAAATTGAATGATGTACTGGGCAATTTTGTTTAAAATGAAATACTTGTCATAAATAAAGTATTTATTTGGATAAGGATTGATATCATATTTATGAAAATAGCTTCGCAAAATGATGCATTATTTTAGAAATTTTTTTTAGCAAAAAATATGTTATAGGGAGCTAACCTTAAAAGATAGACATATGCTGTCGCGGACTTTTTTGTAGACCTTTAAAAGGGTAACAATACTCTAATACATGACTTTTGCGAAACTTTAACCGTTTACGCAGCGAACGCAGCGGAATCTCCAAGAAAGAAAATTTCCCCCGGATTTTGAAACATTATTCATTGCTGCTCCGCTTCTATTACTTGTAGCGTGATGATATTTAGCCTTTCGCCTTTCTCGATAAATGAGCTATCTAACACTGAAAGAATTTTTCAAATCGGACCAGTAGTTCCTGAGATTAGCGCGTTCAAACAAACAAACTCTTCAGCTTTATAATAATAGTATAGATTACATTGAATAACAAATAATATTGTATGTTAATTAGAGTGAAAAAATGTCATATATCTATATTTTATGAAGTATTGCAGACAACCCTACGTAAAGGGCGCATTTGGCGGGCTGACCTTTTAATTTCCAGTTCGCTGTGTCTGCCATTGCGTGGCTCTAGTGTCTATTTTCGTTATACCTTCGACATTTCACCCTAAGTTCAAGGTCAGAAGCAAAAAGTTGGTTATCATCCTAGAAAAGGTCAATAAAGCAGTATGTAATTTGTATAATTGAGCGTGGATAGTTCATTGGTGTGTACTTTTGCCTTCAGTTCTAGAAGGTGCAACGTCAAGTCACGCCACATACCAATGTATTTTCGAATTCTCAAAATTATATGTACGTTTACGCTGTTACGGTGAAGGAAAATATCGTGAGGAAACACTATCGTTACCAAGTTTCCTATGATTCTCGACCCAGCTTAGGTTTTTGGTGTAAATGTGTGATGATACATATTCTTACCTTTGGTTGGCACATAGACTACATTATCAGCTCGGCTGTTTTAGTTTCAAGTGATTATAACTTGCACACAAAATTAAAGGTAAAGAACTAAGTAACCTGAAGGTCACTAAGTTGACCACCGATTTGCGCCGGCTGTGTCATCGAGTTCGACCCGCAACGACAAAGTGCAAAACCGCACAATTTTCCACAGGAAACGTTCGACAGATATCTGCAAATTACTGTTACATAAAACATGGTATTATAATGGCGCAACATTGCGAGATATATGCAGGCGACCGAGCATCAACCTTTACTGAACTGCGTCAATGCACTTCGTGGAAATAAGGGACGCTCCTACATGCATAAGTGCGATCGACTGCCAGCTGCGACAACACTCTTCGAGGGTCATCAGTTCGGGTGGAATAATAAATGTCCTTTGCACTTAACTCTTTACATCCATGGTTCGAATGGGTAGGTTCAAGTAGGAAGGAGAATGAAGGTTGACTAATCTGGAAGTAATCCTGTACCCATTCCTGGAATAGTATATTTGGATATTTATCCTTTGCGAAGGACGCCCTCCCAGTGTTGCTACCTTAGCCCTTTTGTAGCTAGATCTAGCACTTTTTAGTATAGATGAACTCCTTTTTTAACGTTTCAGCCTGAATAGAGCAATGTAGCTCTTTTTCACGGTCTTGAAAATATTAGCAAATATGAAGTTTTAACTAGCAAAATTAAATAGTAAAAAAGTACTTGTTTCCATGTTAAAACATGGAAACAAGTACTTTTTTGCTATTTAATCGGTCATGATGACCTTTTTTTAGAAGAGCTAAAAAAACGGCTTCATGACATGATTATTTCAGCATTTTTAGGACAGAAATTTTTTTTACGCTCAATATAGCCATTTCTAGCCCTTTTTGACTACTCAAAAAGCTCTTTTTCTAAAACTCAGGTGGCAACACTGCGCCCTCCGGCCCGATGGACCGACTGCGATAGGTTGAAGAAAGAAGAAAAATATTTTGAAAAAGTGCCCATTTCGAAATCTTTACGAGTATAAGAACCAAAACAAATTAAAAAAGAATACTATATCTATTCCTAACTACCTCCGTGGGTACAGCGTTCGGCTTAGGTCGCTGCATAACCCGAGAATAATAGGTTCAAATCCCGAGGGGAAAAGTTACTTTGGGCATTTTTTCTCATTTTGTTAGGATATTGCAGGCTTCGGGATTGCAGGATTAAAGCTCCTGATTTGATCGTCCGAAAAAGAGAAGTTTCCGTGCTTCGGAGGGTACATAAACCGTCGATCCCGGTTACAATATTGGGATGTAACTCGTTAACACCCACTTATCCGCATTGGGCCCACGTAGTGGGTTACGGCCCAATCTCCTCATAGCTAAGTTGTGAGGGAAGGCCTGAGCCCTGCAGTGGACCGTTATACCCTGATATTAATGATTAATCTCTGATGCAGTCTGCAGCCTAAATTTATTGACGAAAATTGAATTACAAAACGTTATATGGTAACCATGTAATTTTATATGGTTATGTGTCCGATTTGGTAGTTCTTAGACAGCAATATTAAGAGCGTTGTACAATTTAATTAGTTGTGCGTGAGTCTGGCATCGGGCCGCGTAGGCGCAATTGGATCGAATGTCGCCCGCTACGCAGGATGCGGCAAAGAACAACAATTAACACATTACGCAGAGCGGACAAGACTTTTAGTAGTTAGGTAGGCAGAAAAAGTCGATATTAGCACGCATCCGTACGAACATCGGCAACACAAGGCGAGATACGTAGATATTGCTACCATACTTATTATATCAGAAAAATATTTGTGATCTATTAATAACTACTGATAAGATAGAGTGATGGAAGAGGAATGGTTATATGTTAAAATAATAACTATATTTAAAGTTTTCACATCAAAAACCTTTAATAAATTCATTTTTTCCGCTAAAATTGCAAACGCTGTCTGAAGCCTACGAGATGTATCAAAATAATGTACCAAGGATATTCATAAGAGAAAGACATAATCATACTCCACTATGGTATATGTCTATTTCCTATGGATATACCACAATAACATTACTGCACCCGTGTGAAGCCGGCCCGGATCGCTAGAAACTAATAAATGTACTTAATTATATAGCTTAGAACTGAGCCACTGTGCTAGACGATTCTGGCATGGTCGCCACCTTATCAGGGGCCGATGTATTTAAGACTATTTTGTCGGCGTGTGCCAGGCCGCTTCCCTTCCCTAAAATATACTGTGGTAACTAGCCCTCCCTAGAACGCTCTTAACCGGAGTCCGATCCGGCTCTGGGATGCCCTAAGGCTACTTGTGTAAATTTTTAAGGCACTTGCCCGGTAAAGCTGAAACGGCTATATACTGCCAACAGCAGTAGTTATAAAAAAAATACCCAACTGTGGTTGCCTACTGTCGTATCTGATTATACCAATCTATAAAGCTGGAACCTACGCTCGTAGTACGCGGGGCGAGGAGTGCGACGAAGCGGAGAAGGCGTGGGCGCGTGTATACCTACGGACAGGCCAATGTTTTCGCATTTCGTCAATTAATGAACCGATAGATATGACGTCATCGCTTCTTAATGGAGCTCTTAATAATCGGTTAATATCTTTTTACTATGTAAAATGGATGGTTCAAGTGAGGCGTTGACTTGTCTTAAACTTAAGAGAAAGGCTTATTACACTGAGACTGTCGTGAAGACATTAATAACAGGAATTTATATTTGTCCCTGTGCCATTGGGTAAATGCACACTTGTAATATCTAAAAGCTATATTTCCAATGCAGAAAGCAACCGTTCTTAATTGAGTAGAATGATGCTTCAAAATAATTGTACATACCGAAAGTATTATCTTTTTGATTACATATTTGCGTTTTTTTAGTGACTACTGTTGTCGTCGTACTTAAGCTGATGATGATGATGAAGTGACTAGTACTTTGTTATCTTTATCGGTTAAAACATTTCAGTTCAAAAACGTAAACGTTTTTCTAACTGACTGCAACTGTTGGCCGCATATGGCCTTTTTAGCTTTCTAGCAGTTATTGGGGTTGGCGAGATATTTTTATTTGAAGATCCACTATTATCATATTTGACTTGGGCGGCCGTTAATCGAACGCTTCTAAAGATTCAGCCATTACGTGGGATAATAAAAACCTCCGACGCCGTGACGCGTTAATTTCTTTCATATTATTTAGGTATAAGGAATTGGGGTACGTAGCAACTGCCGCTGATAACATTATCCTAACGCAGGAATTTCAAAAAGATAAGTGTAAGTAGAGTTGATTAAGTAAAGATGCTACATGTGTCGACCAAAAAAATCGTAAACTTAATAGTCCTCAGGTAAACAATTTCAAGTAACAATTTACAACAAATAAACTCTATCATTAGGATAGAGTTTATTTGTTACTTAAGAAATGTTGAATTCATATCAATATTATTTATGCACCTACCACTGGCCCGGGACGCAGTATCCACCGAGATACTACGAAGCGTCCCGCTGCACCGGTGCATTAGACCTAAGAAAATCATCGTTTTCCACAAGCCAGTGAAACTCCTGCGCTCTCGGGTCGGCGGCCGTCGGATGCGCTCGGCTAGTTCGGCCGTGCTCGGTGTGTTCGGATATGATCGGAATCTCTCGGGTGCGGTCGGCAGCGCATCGGTCGGCCCTGCGGGAAACAGGAAGTGGACTAACCGCGCGCTTCCGCTCCCATTCGCGCTCGCCTCTCGCCGGACGCGCACTGTTTCATTCACAACTTGTGTCACGAGCCGTTGGACATCTAGCTAAAAAGGAACCTTAACTGCGCCCATTGTATTACTTGTAATAAGTAGAATAAATTGCCCCGCTGTAATCATTTTGGGCGAAAATGCCATCTAATTCAGATTTTTTACGAGGAAGGGTCATAATAAAATAGGTAAAGCTTTCCACACTTATGACCACAGATATTTCATTACAACTTAAGACTGTAACAACTTCCCTAAAGTCAAACAGTCCACTTAATACAGAAGACAATTTATTCAGTTTTAATTTTTAACTGATCCGATACATTGTTTGTTATTTAGTATATAATATAGGCTTCATGCTTTACTTGGGGCTAGATGGCGCTGTGTGAATGGCAGTGGATATTTATTTATTATTTGTTTTTTACTAAATAAAATATTATACTCATTAATTAAAGAAACATATATGTCGGCTACTACACCAACGGATCCGGGTTTGATCACCGGACATCACAAACATTTGTGTGTATGAACATGTCTGTTTAACATAACATTAATGTATTGACGAAATAATGTACATAAGTATGTTTATCAGTTATTTAGTACCCTAACTATTGTAGGAGCTTGTGCTCCTCGCTTAATGTCAGTGGATATTCATTTAAACTAATATGGCAAAAAAATAGTGAGATTGAGGCTTAATTAATCCAGTCTCAGGTTATATATGTGGAACCAAACACAAAACCCTTCTATAAAGATACCTGTATATTCCTTCGAACCGGTTACCTAATAATCATAATAATATTTCCATTGAACAACTCAGGTATTTATTATCCACCTACGTTGTTCTAATTTTACCTTCCATACCTTCGGCCATGTTCGAACCGCCTATTGAATAGCGTATTTTTGATGCCAACCGTGTCACATAACAAACGCTTCTAGAACATTCCACACATTGTATAAAATGTTCTAAACGTATGGCATTCCTCCTCCCACGATGCTCTTCTGAGATAACTAAACTCGTCTACACATGAAGTTAGATATAAAAGAAATTCCCGCAAATATTGTAATTACTTTATTTCAACACACCGTTTGAGTCAGGTTTTCAATAAAGTTTTTACATCATAAAATATTAAACTGACAATTTTCAGTTTTATTTCGTATCTTTTATTCCCGCCTAATCACTGTTCATTCTTTTTTATATATATTGTTCTTTTAGTTTGGCCAGTACCTGCTCATGTCAAAAACAGGAATACAGAAAAAGTTGTGAATGATTGAATTAAAAATAATAAAAAGACTAGCTGTTACCGCGGCATATGATGTTCTCCCGCAGTAAAACGTAGCCTATGTGCTATCCGGTGACAGCTAACTATTAAAATAGCTTCAGAAAAAGCTCGCTCAATGTGAGCATATTCCTAATATTAAAGATTTACCAAAAAAATAGTCGAAGTTTTTCCTAATCACATCTGCCACTTGTCAAAAAAGTTCCGTCAAAATCTTTAGCCATTTCAGATTTTACCTGGAACATACAGATAGACAGACAAAAAAATTTGGTCTGTATTGCTTTTGTACCTACCGTATGATATTCATGCATGTATTAAAAACGGTTATTTCAATATTACAAACAGACACTCCAATATTATTATATGTATAGATACATTTCATTACAAAATAATGCTTACAAAACGTATTTTGGATTCGTAGTATTTTTTTACATAACATTAAAAACCCAGGTGGGATTTTGATTAAGTTAAGGTCAAAGTCAGGAAATTGTGGTTGATTAGTTGTAATGGTTCAAAGGACCGCTCTACCAGTATGGTTTTCCCTATGAATTTGTGTATTAAGCATAACATCGATTAGTTGGCATGTAGTTATATTATTAAATTAGTCCCCCTCTTATCAAGGTTTGAACTACCTACAGGCTTCTTCTTCTTCTTGAATACCGATTATCGTCTTTAAAAAATGTGGACAGTGAACACTTTTATCCCCATAGGATTTGTACGAACTCTCGATCAACGACCGTAACGTAACTCGATCGTAACGTTGAATGTCCTAAGCCACACGGCATTTAATATTGGTGTTATTGATGGTACATATTTCTATCATCAAAGCATTGCGCTAGTAATCCCAGTTAATGTTAGGGCGCTATACCCAGTAATTTTACTAGCCCCAGTGCCCTCTTACCAAAACTCTGAAGTGCATAACACTTCCATTTAACGGGAATTCATCTGCGGCATATTCCTATAGTTCGACAGTTTAAATAATTCCACCCGAGAAAATTATATTCATTAGTATTTTTTGTGGATAATCTTAAATATTTGCTACTGAATTCTCAACATTACTTATTTTAACAGCCTAGACTGAGCATACTCCAGAGGATAACGTCACTGAGTTTTTATCAGTTAGCCACCAAGCTTTTCAAAGCTCTTTGTGTTTGACTAGAACCTCGTTTAGTATGGCTGAAGCTCCAAGAGCTGGTAAGGATAACTTGAGTACCAAAAGGATGTACATAATCTTTGACTGTTTAGAATATATTAGTTTTAATTAATACACGTCGTTTTATCTACGTCACAGATTTATAAAGGTTTAATTTATAAATCTGTGGTCGTCGTAAACCGTGAGTGACGTCACGCCCGCTCTAGCCGTGGATCGATTTGCTAGGGTGGGGGCACGACTCAATGTCTCAATGAAACACGGGATGTCTGTTACGTCACACTATAACGTGCGAACTAGCAAGCTTAACCAGATCTTATTGCCTGGACTTTAGGGCTAAGTTCCAAGACACTTGGTTATAATGAAATTACACTTTACGTCATCGACGTGTTGCCAAATATTTGGAATACGTTGGGAATAATGCGGTAGGTTATATAACGGTACTAATCTTATCTCTTTATTTAATGTTTGGTACGTAAAAGTCAATGGTCTGACAATGAAACCGGTCATGGAAAAGCTTCATAAGAATAGAGCAGGGCTGGATATCTGGATGCATTTATTGAGTATTATTGCATTATCATTCAACACTCAACAGAACAATAAATCTTTGGTGATAAAAATTGGCATATAGTAATATTAGAAATACAATGTAAATGATAAATGTGTTTAATTTTGTACGAGTATTCCATTTAAGGATATCTGTATATTTGCAGTTAAACCACAATTATTATTATGTCAGACATACTAATATTATACTGTTTGTCCGTATTTGTCGGCAAAACAACGACGTGACTTTTTAATTGAAGATAGTTGAAGGGATGGAGAGTAATAGGCTATTGTTGTCTAATTCAAGCCCCCTACTGCCCTCTAATGGGAAAGTGTGTAAGTTTGTGCGGCGCTTTCCGCAATTTTTAAGGAAGATAGCTAAAAATTTAACAATGCCCAGTTAGTTAAAGCAGCGTAATTGATATTTTGTTTTCGTAACCAAGAAGAGGAACGTAACACGGTTCCCTCGAATTTAACCGGAGCGAAGCCGCTGGCAAAAACTTGTATTAATAAAATGGCAGATAATTGTGGTACCAGTTATTTCCTTCATATTAATAAAAAGACGGTTCGGCTGATACGTATCATTAATCCTTGCTCCTAATTCTACGGTATCCTCGTCCTACCTTAAACCCCCACACTCAAAGCTGGTGACCTTTATCTTTACCAATCCGCACTGGGCTGGGTGGTAGATTACCAAATTGCTATTTATTTTATAGTTATGCTTCGAGGGAAACCGTGCCTGTATTTATGTCATGCGGGCATTCAACATAAATTCTTAAATTTTACGGTTCTATATCCAAAAATTTAAACTACTTATAACATCCTAAACTAATGTATTTAAATACATACTTTCGTAGGATATACGTCATTTGAATGACACTTAAACTTTAATTAAAACAATAACGTTAAACTGAGTCGCGAATGACGTTAACCATAACCTGATACAATGGAAGAAAATATTGTTATGAACATACAACTTGTTTAATGTTCATAACAAAGTTGAAAATTTTATATCAAAGCGCTTGATTCAGTCCATTATACGCTCTGTAGCCAAAACTACGAATAAAATGATGTTTTTCTTTTAATCTGCTGTTGTGACGCGCTCTCCAAGAATAGAGGCAAATGAAACCCACGAAAACTGCCGACTCGCGGTGCCGTTCATGCCGCGGCGGAAACATCAATGAATGAACCCCGACTCCATTCTTATAACACTTCCGCCAGCCGTCCTTGTCGCACATCCTCCCCGACGTACGTGCGACAGAGACAGCACGGTATTCGCGCCCAACGCTACAATCAAAACAATTGATTGTGAAAGTGCCGTGAGATTGTCCGGCTACTATTAAAAGTAATGTATTGTTTAGTCTGGTGATAATGAGCTCATTAGTAATGATAATTTGTGGAATCTACTAATGTTGTATTTAAGACTGATAAGTGTCAAACACAACGACCCATGTGGTGTAATGGTTGAGAAATGTGCTATTATACCAAGGGTTCCGGGTTTGACCTTGGGCAGTATAACTATGTGTGCGTGAACAAGTCTGTTTGTATTGGTGCTTCTAATACTATTCGTGTTCATTCTAAATATGATTTATTGCTCAATAGTTCTCAGGACACATATTTGATTGCAACCTAACCATTTTTTTCCACGTTTTTGTATATAAAGTTTCGACGCCCCATGTGGTGTAATGGTCGAGACGTTCACTACTACACCAAGGGTTTCGGGTTCGATCCCCGGGCATTACAAATATTTGTATGCATGTACATGTCTGTTTGCAATGATCTGGGTATTTCGGTATATAATATGTATGTATTTACAAAAATAATGATGTAAGTATGTTTATCAGTTGTGTAGTACCCTAAATACAAGCTCCTCGCTTATAATTGGGCTAGATGGCACTGTGTGTCAGTGGATATATGCTAAAGTTGAGCCAACCAATACACATTGAGCCCACGTAGTTGGCTACAGCCCAATCTTCCCATAGCTGTGTGGGAAAGCTTATTCCCTGGAACGATATAGACTGATGATGATGAAAATGTTGTTGATGATGATGGTGAAAGCTTCAAGTCAAAATAAAATATATATTGTAGTGTGTGACACATCTCTCCACACATACATAAGATTGGTGTTAGTATATAAGCTTTTATTATTGTAATTTACACATTGTTTAACCAGACTACAAATAAATTAATATCCACTGACATTCACACAGCGCCATCTAGCCCCAAGTGAAGCGTGAAGCCTGTAGTATGGGTACTAAACAACGGATAAACATATATATTTTTTTGTAAATATATACATATTTTAAGTAGAATACACCCAGACCATTACAAACAGGCATGTTCAAGCACACAAATGTTTGTTCTGCCCGGGAATAGAACCCGGAACCCTTAGTGTTGCATCCGACGTCTCAACAGCAACACCAAATGGATCGCCAAAACCAGACTATAACAATTTAAGACTCCATGATTACTCCCGGTGTGCCGTTATTACGTGCTATGGTTCTCGTAGTTAAGAAGATACCGGTATGTTACTCATAGACTCTTTTAAATTGCCCACTATTTTACGTACCTTTTTGTCAGGAACAGTTTGCCTTCCACGCCAAGACTATGTAGGTCTTGAGCTACCCAAAGGAAAGTACATACTTACTTCATCCTTTCTGATTTCATACAGTTTTAGCTCTTAGTCCTCAACAGGGTTATAGCCCGTTCTCAAAAGACATGTTTCAACATGATTAAATATGAATTTTTATATTGGAAAGTCAAGCCAACTTTGTGATTTTTTATTAAAAATCTTAAAACATATTGCATTCATGTTTTTACAGAATCTACATGTTAAATTGAGTGCTCACTATAAAAAGCAAAGGAAACATTAAATAGGGATAGATTGACGCGAACAGTCACACGTTTCCTGTGTCGGAGGGCCGGAAGTAACGCCATACGCTCGCAGCACCGGAAGTGACGCGCCCTTTCTTTCCCTTGAACGATGCGTAAGCGCACTCGAGTCCCATTCACGCGTGGGAGAATCCATCCAGGAACTGTAACGTATACATGAATGAATATAAACCGGGACGTTAAAACGCGCTTGGATATTTAAATAAAAATTTGGCCGGCAACGATTCTCTATTCGGTCGGTTAACATCAGCTGGTGCAGGATATGAATGAACACGAGGGGAAGGTATTTTTACTTTACGCTCAGTGACTTTCTCATGCTATTTTTATTGCGTTATTAACGTGGTGCCGATGGGAAAACTAAGATAATTGAATGCAGTTATGCGACGTAAATGTTCAGGGAACTTCGACATGCTAGGTGGCGCAATGGTCCGATTATCAAGGTAAAGGCAATAGCGTAATAGGTACGATTCCCGGTCAAATTATGATCTGATGAACGATGTCCAATCATGCTATATATAACACTCAATGTTGCTGGTTTGATCCAAGAATAATACAAACATTTGTTTGCTTGAACGTACCTGTTGTATTGCGCTGAATATTTTCTATAATTAGTATATAAATTATATATTTAAAAACTTTGTTCAATCACAAACTAACCTGCATCGCACAAATGCTAGTAAACGATCACAATCTGCAATAGAATTGCAGAATATTTGAAATATGTGGGAAACCCGCCACGAAACCCAATGATGAATAATGCTTTTTGATATGAATTAACGAATCTTAGTTAGGACCAACAGCATACATATTACAGGATATGTCTTGAATGTGTTTATGTCACAGGAAGATAACAAGAACCGCAAATAAGTAGGATTCTAAACTAGAGATAAATTGCAAATATTAGTAAATAAATAATAATAGTAACTGTAATCATATGTATATAAAATATGTATATCGCTTTGATGTGTATATCTACAATAAATTAAAATAAAACACGCACCAAGTGCTGCGACAAAACGTGTCCGTTCCGTCAAAATAACACCATTATCCTTTATCAGAGGCGTGAAAACCCTACATACATAATACACCAAACAACAAAGGTAAGTTTGACCTAATAATAATTTAAATAAATATTATTTGTCAAAATTTCCTCATAACGAACAGTTACATATAAATAATTGCATCGTTTGCTGTGTTTAAGTTAAACATGTTAGCAGTTTTTATTGCGATACTAATAATTTGTATGTTAAAGTGCTCCGACTCAACTCAAAATAATTTTGAATTTATTGCAACTAATGCCGAAGAAGAAATCAACTTTATAAACTCAATACAACCATTATGGACTGCGGGAAGAAATTTTCCAGAGGACACGCCTGCATCTTATTACAAACAGCTATTGGGAACCATAATTGCCGATGACGAAGAAGTCCTGGATCAGCCACCAAGTTACGAATACACAAAAGTACCAGAATTTTTCGATGCTAGATTACATTGGCCGTTTTGCGAATCAATAAGGGAAATCAAAGACCAAGGAGGTTGTGGAAGCTGTTGGGCAGTTGCAGCGGCGTCAACTATGTCCGATCGAATCTGTATTAGTACAAAAGGGCGACTCAAAAAAAGTTTTTCTTCGGCTGACTTACTTGGTTGCTGTAAAGCTTGTCGTCAAAGCTGTCATGGAGGTAAACTAACGGAGGCTTGGAAATTTGCGAAGAGGAACGGCTTGGTGTCCGGTGGAAACTACGGATCTAAACAAGGCTGCAAGTCTTATATATTTGCACCCTGTGATCATGAACATATTTATACAAAGTCTTTTCAAAATTGCAGTACGAACAAGAAGTTGCCGACGTGTGAATATAAATGTGATAGTGATAATATTAATTACAATAAAGACAAAACAACACTGTTATTGAATTATAAAGTTGAAGATGCTAAAAAGGAAATATACCACAACGGCCCTATAACAGTAATTTTTAAAGTTTATGCAGACTTTTTAAAATACAAAAGTGGTGTTTACAACTATACATACGGAAACCATCTAGGTTACCATTCCGTCAAAATAATAGGATGGGGCGTGGAAAATGGCGTAGACTATTGGCTAGCATCAAACTCATGGAACTCTGAATGGGGGGATAGCGGCTACTTTAAAATTTTACGAGGTAAAAACCATTGTCTAATTGAGACGTATATGATAGCAGGCTTATTCGAGAAGGGGCCCTTTTACAAAAAATATGATCAACGTCGTGATAATTATTTCAGTTTATGGACAATCATGCAATACTTTGGTTTCTTCAACCTTTTTTATATTACTTGACCATCGATTCGACATTCAAGTTTAGTAATGAATTTATAAGAATAACTGTGAAAGGCAATTAATATTATACGCCATGTAACAAAAAATATTATGAGGACAAAAGCAAAACTGAGTTGCATTGGACGTCGTATGCGTTACGGATTTCCGCCGCGACGCCTGCAAGCTATGTTTTATGATCGACATCAAAATAAATTACATATCAACATATTAATAAATGACATCAACAGAATCTGTAGAACTTTTTTTATCATCTATACATATAATTAGAGTTGTTGTAATATTTTTTACAACATATGCCAAAATAAAAATTTGTCTGTAATCTTCAAACCCTGGTTAAGCAAGGTTTGATGATAATCATTGAACTTTTAAAAATCGACTTAGAGCAACTCCTACCTACTTGATTGCAGTATATTTATTTCTACCAGGAGTCACTCAAAATTGCAAAAATAAAATATTTTACCAAATAAAATACCGACTTCAAACTAAAAAGCTAAAATTTTTTTTCATAATTTTGATGTCAGTGTATACCAAACTCCTCAGCTTTATATTATTTATAGGTAAGAATTTGGCACCGACATCGAAATTATAAAAAAATATTTTTAGCCTTTTAGTTTGAATTCGGTATTTTTTGTTAAATATTATTTTATGTAATGAAATAACCGAAAACAACGTACAACTAGAGCGCCTTTACATGGAGATTACATAGGTTGCATCGCTAAATATGTACTACGAACATGGTGGTGTGAAACGGTATCTTAATTATACAGCATGATTTGCTGGCCTGATTATTTTTCCTTTGTACCAAGTGTCCCTTATTGCCGCCGCAGCTAGAATATTATGTCAGCACCGGCTTCTTCGGGGTTGCCTGGAAGCAACTTCGTTCGCCTTCGAACATATTTCGTTCAGAGTATAGGTATATTATTAATACTGAGGTAGTGCTGTTTTGTTCAAAAATATTTTAAATTAAACTATGTATTAGGAACATAAGTTGTATTTGAACTTGGTATAAAAATTAAGACAATTTAAATATAACGTAAATAAATACATTTATAATAAGTGGCTATTTCAGTTTCACGTAAAAAGTTCGCTAAGGTAATTTCACTATCAGATGCAAAATCTTAAAAGGCGTTCCCATTGACAAAACGGCTTGAATGAACATGTGTCCAGGCAGGTGCAGGCAGCTGTGCACTTCGGTGCACATTGCAAGATGCATCGGCGGCCTTTGGGTTCGGGGCCTTTTGATAAAATTTTGTATAGGTATTTTAAGACGCAGTTTTTCTTGTTTTGTTCGCATGCATACACTTTAGTATAAATTATAGATACAAATTGTTTGCTCTTTTTTTATTTCATAACCACATTTTCCTTCACCCAACTGTATATTTGGTTTCCTGGGTGTACGATTTTTGTAATACTTTCATATAGGTACAAAATTCAAATTTTACTGATGTCGAAAATTTAAATCAGAGGGGCCGCCATCCCAGCTTTTAATTCTCCTCAATGAATAAGTTGCCATCAATAAATTTGTGTTCTATATTAGTTTAATATATTATTCAATATTTAAACAACATTGTTTTTTTACTTACCTAATTTTATTGTACTTACATTTTTAATTAGACAGTTTCAAATCTTACTGATATTTAAAATCTTAATAAGAGGAGCTGCTATTCCAGCTTTTATACCCCCTGCATTAATCAGAAGCCGCCTAGGAAATATTAAGAAATATATTATATGTTATAACTTGACGATGTAAATACGACAATTATAAGACTTATACAATTTCCTAGACATGTCTAATATCTGAATTAAAGGAGCCACCGGTCCCTGCTTTTATTCCTCTTAAATTAATTAGTGGCACTCATTTAATCTGTGCGGCAGAAAGAAGGTACGTTCCCACGGCGCGCCGGATACCACGCCGCCCGCGCCCCTTGACGCTCGCGCCTGCCGACTCTCCTAAAACAGGGTAACTAGCAATCTCAATGGGATGCGTCGATGATAAGGTTCCGTAGTTCCGGCGTATTGCGTGCGCTTTTACTGTACATATAAGTTAACTAAGCTTTTAGATCACCACTTGCCCGTTGAAAGTGTGAAGGCTATTTGTGGCCAGCACCGAAAAGACAATCCGAAAATAAGCTTCATCGTCTACGTAGGTTTACATCGCAGTGCCGTTATATCGTCACGTAGTTTATGATGAAATGCACCTCTGTGTTTCGGGAATATGGCACTGTATAGACCTGACATCTGTCATTCATTACGGATGACGGGCAAGGCATTGTTGACGAATAGGTACTTTAATTTACTATATACAATTTAAAATAGGGTGAGCGAACTGCTTCTCCTATTCCTTAAAAAACAATTATTTAGTGGAAGTATGGCATATATTTACTTCGTTATTTTTATAAAGTTATGCATTACTTAAGCAACTTACCGAAACTTCATTAATCATAATAATTTTTTTAACCATGGGTCCTCCAATGCTCTCAAATTGCATGCAAAAATAATTGGCACAAAAAAGGGCACAATGAATACCTGTGCGCTAGCTACAGTGGAACGCTATAGACTAGATGATTGATATATTAAATTTACAAAATTATTTAAGTTATCGGTGGCAATTGGGTGAGGCCTGTGCAGTTATAAACTCCTGCGACTGAAATAAGTATAATAACAAAATATACTTACACATTAAAACCTCAAATCGTAGGGCAATTTTTAAGACAGTTTTGGAACCGTATTCCGTTCAATACTTCATTCAGGGAACCCAAACTATTAACCGTACAGCTGCAGAACAGAGGCTAAGGCACGTATGGCGAAATCTATTCACCGTGTAACACCCGCCGGTTGCTTTGTCAAGCCTCGCCGTTGCACTTCCTTCCGTTTGCATACAAAAGCAGGGCTGCCATGTTTCTCCAATTCGAACGACCTAATAAACACTTTGTGATAGCCTGAACTTACATACGTGATATGATATGTTTAAACATTTTTGCATAGCAACTGGCAGTAAGTTTAATATGGCCATTATTATTAAATAAATAAATATATGCCTTGCCAACTTACTTAAGACAACTCAACATCGAGGCTACCACCAAGTCCAATCTAGTACCAGTTGTTAATTATTTTATTAATTACTAATTGTAGACTCATCTGGTGCTGACGCATCGGCTTTTGTGTGCATGAACATGTCTGTTTGTAATGATCTGGGTGTTTTCTATGTTTAATATGTATGTATTTACAAAATAAGTGTATACGTATATTAATCCGTTGTCTAGTATCCATATAACAGACTAATGCTTAGTTTGGGGCTAGATGTTGCTGTGTGAATGTCAGTGGATCGTTATTATTATTTAATAGAAAGAAACGAAATGTGACAACCATAGTCAAATACTATTCCGCAATCTATTACTGTAAGACCCAAACAACAATCGCTTTGGTAACAAATAGGGCCGGAAGGATATTAGCAAGCAATACGTTAACAATTACAATAACAAAGCTACTTCCTTCCACGGCACCGAATTTTACAACCTTACCTGATCAAACAAAAGGACGCAAAGGAAGTTGTAGAATAACTGACTTTTACAACCCGATCTGACATTAAGAATAGTTACAAACAAATAATAGAATGCAGATACTGGCAGCATAAGCTGAGACAGGGCTTTTTGACCACATTTTTTTAATGTACATACATTTCAGAGACCTAAGGCACCCAAAATGTGTAACGCTCGAAAACAATGTCTAAACAAAAGCTCATGTCTAAATTGAAGATAATTCAAACAATTGTACTGTTTGCAATAGTACTGAGCTTACAGACAGTAAGCTGGTTAAGTTTGTGTTTTCTAATACCGGATACAGTAACATACAGTAAAATTTCCAAGAATTTACGAAGATTTAAGGAGATTCATCATCAGCTCATTAAACGTCGCCACCGAGGGGCACGAGCCTACCCGTATAGGGTGATTAGGCCTTAGTCATCCACGCGGGCCCAGTGCGGATTGGACGACTCCACACACAACCTTCGAATCTCTTCGCAGGCGTGCATGAAGGTTTCCTCACGATGTTTTCCTTTACCGTAAGAGCGTCGGATAACGTACATATATTTACGAAAATTAGAAAACACATTGGTACGTGTTGGGATTTGCACCTCAGTCCTCCCGGTAGGAAGGCGACAGTCCACACCATTGAGCCACCGACGCTCTTAAAGATATTACGTTTGCCGAATTAAAATCGCAATTATCATATAAATATAGTCATTTTTATTTGATTTCGAATAAGTATCATAGGTTTTGTATGCCTATACTAAAATAGGTCAATGCTATTTCACCGACGCGACACCAAGAATCCTTAAAGGTAACGCTTACTAATTAAATGTTAAACATATCAAGGAAATAAATAAGTACCAATAGTAGGTATTTAAACAACCTATTTTTTTAACATATAAAACACACATTACTTATACAGACATCTGAAAGGAATACAGTAAATATGCAGCAATCTAAACTCTATTAAGTTGGGAAGATTATATTTAATGTTATTAATTAGGTGATTATTATTTACTTCGGGAACTTAACAAAAGATAATTATTTTTAATACACATTTCATGTATACATATAACTTACACAGATCAGAATTCGACATGTTCATTCACACAAATGGCACGGATATCGAATCTAAACCTTAGTTATAGTTGCTGACTTGACAATTAAATTATGGCACTATGTGGTTTGAAAAATAACAGAAAGGAAAACCAATATCCAGTTATATCATACTATCATTTAGTTCCTGTTTTCATTTAAAAAATATTAGTTATATTATGACATAACTCCGTTAAAAGGGGTTAAAAAGGGTATGATTTTCATTAAGCACTTTCTGTCAGCTGACCAAAATAAAACTTTTTCTATTTCTAAAATCCTTTTTCGTTGCTCATAAGTACTCCTTCAAGACTTAACTTGAATAAATTTAAAATGACCACTTAAGATCTTATTTTCTTAATACATTTGAGTACCATACATTTCAGTAACTGCTCATCGAACACCAGATTAAATAACTAGAATCGACTACATATTCAACCGAACGAAAACCGTTTGTACTTAGATCAGTTTACAAAACCTTACCTTACTTTTAACCACTGTAGTAAACTGTACAGGGCTTGAGGCCGCGGGCCGACCTTAAAGTTGCAGGAACGACGAACCGCACTCTTATATAACGTGAAAAGCAAACT
>PQWD01007981.1:0-36216 GCA_019425675.1 Leucinodes orbonalis
AATTAAGTTATTAAAAAGATTATGAATATAACTAATACACGTATAGGTAGGTTTCAAGGCATTTTTAAGTGACTGAGTAAGTACCTACTGCTATCCATAACACACTGAAGCTATTAATTTATTTTAATATAAATAAACGTTATGCTAGATAGTGTGACAGATGGCAATAAAGATCTACCCAAGACAAAAAAGTAAGGAAGAGCCACTTCAGAATTATTAGAAAATGACTTTGGGACAATAAAACGTTTTTCAAAAGCAATACCTATATACTAAATTCATATTATATTCTGCCTAATGGAACTTAGAAGAAAGATAACTAAAACTATTTAATAGAAATAGGTAGAAGATGGTATTTTTATAAATTAGTAGTCCCTAACTCTATATTCAAATGAAAAGTCGATAGTTTTAAAAACTACTATAGATAATCACCTCAAATTACAACATCTCTAATTGTATCGTCATATTGCAATACTAGTTTTAATCCTGCATCTATATATAACCTAATTTAAATATCCTGCATATTAAAAAAATATTTTAATGCAAAACTACGAAAATTAAGTAGCGCCCTCTATGACATATTCGAAGCACTAAATTCTCGATCCTTGATTCTTTAATAGCGGGGTGGCAACAAAACAGAGTAACAAAATACATTATAGATAGCAAGAGTACCAACTCAAACTAACTCCTACAAAATACATTTTAGATGGACGAATGAAATTGCATTTATATCTAACTTATATTTGTTTCCAACAAATTATAATCACCTACATAATATTTTTATATTGATCTAAATGAAAAATGTGAAAGATATGTGAAGGTAAATTTTGAAGCCATTAATATAAAGAGATCACAAGTGTGGGCAATCACAATATTAAGATAACAAAATTCAACATATATTATTTCATATACCCATCTATAGAGTTAATAAAATGTGACCTCATATCAAGGAATTATTACACTTAAAAAGTGAAATGCCAAAACCGCCCTCTATCGCGATGTAGCAAAATTAAGCAGTCATGTTCATGGATCTGTTTTGTCTTCTGTCGCCTTTGAGCGACATCTGTTAAAGCGCCCGAACTAAACTATCTCGAAGCTTCGCTGCTCTATCTTTGCACCGTAAAGCTTTTTAATAGGTAGAGATGACTTTGTTAACACGTGAGTAAAGATGTCCTCAAAGGCATTTTATAAACATACTTTGTCAATTAAAATTTAAAACAATTCCTCGTGACACACGCGGGCATTTGCTTTACCATGTTAAGAATTATCAATTATCATAAATACTTCACTCGTATTTTTGTTGTTCAGAAATAAATTATATTTAAAAATGTTTGAGAAATAATAATTACAAAAATATATTTCTACTGTAATCATATTATGTAAATTGATTATAGAAGAAATATTTAGGAACCAATCTGAAAACAAAACAAAATACCAAATAATTAAGAGGTTTCATTGCACATACTACTATAATACCCACATTGAACTTACTGTGAAACAATAACAGTTTGCGCAATCAGGAGCCGACTACAACAGATCATACAAAAAAGCTTCGTCTTGAGCCGGTTGCTTAGTAACGAATCTAAGCAACCGTCTCAAGACACTATCCGGCTTTCTGACACCTCATTGGTCGATTTCGGCGCCATTTGTAAAAGGCTGGGCTCGGTAAGACTCCGCCCACACCGACGCCTAAAAGTCCGCCGCACTTATGATTGGAATACGGGATGCCCCATCTTCACTGGGAGGAGTTTAAAGGATAATGCGACCGAAAACGGCGAGGAAGAGCCTCGGCTGCATTTACGTGCAAAAATAATACTTTTTAATTCGGTATCTTTAACTTGATATTTAAGAAATGGTTCGACCCACTGCCTTAAAATAAAAATTTCATAGGAGATACTGGATGGCACTGGTACCTACCTACTCGTATGTAGGTATCTACACAACAATCTCCAAAAATCTAAAATTAATTTGCACATAAAACTACTTAAGTATGTTTTATTTTAATTTGGTAAGCAGAGACAATTTTAACAAAGATATTTATTTAAAACATTCAGAAAAAAATCTCACATCAACCAACTCCGGATATATCCCAGGTGTTGTACTTCATGTAGTTTAATAAAAGCTTCGTACGTTTTTCTGCTGTTTTCATTGATAGATAAATCATTTATTTGCACTAATAGACGTACATGCTTAGTTATCATAACAAAAAACATCTAATTGACAAATCAACACACAACAATACTGATATACACAAAACATCATTAATATATTGAGCATTTATCCCAAACTACACATGCATGCCGCAGCAGTGCAAAAGGGCAATAGCTTAGTGTAACATACACTCAAAGAGTGAAGCACTGATTTTCAGCCATTGCCGAAGTAACCGAGTAAAGGTAAAATATTTAGATTACACGCCTTTGAATATCATAGTTTGTCTTTTAAATAGTATAGGGTAGGTACTTTACAATACCATTATAATTCAATGATGTAAGAGTATAGATTCGTGATATGCTCACAAAACAATCACAAAGAGAGTTCCGAATGCAGCGTCATCACACTTACTCATATTTCGAATGAGCGTACATTTACCTAAACAAAGGCGTATGCCTTTCTGTTTTCTCTTTGGCGGTTTGTTTTTGAGGTATGGGTGGTGTATCTACCATTATATATACATAATATCATTGTTATAATCAGGTAAGTTCCTACTCATTGACCAATAACATTAAAGTACTCTACTTCATATTAAAAATCCCTAAATAGTTATTGTCACATCTAGTACATAGTGTAGGTATAATATAAAATATTACGTAATATTATGTACTTACACCAATACAAACAAACATTGTTCATCCACATAATTGTATGTAATGTCCAGGGATCGAAGCACACACAAATGTTTGTATTGTTATTATTGGCGATCTAATAATACCTACTCGTAAATCATATCAGTAGGTGTCTAGGACTTGTCGAATAAAAGTTTTTACGAATCAAAATATTATTATTACCTAATTTAGGTTAACATTAAGGTTATTACCTAATTTAGAGTAACATTTAGGTAAGCGTCGGTGGCTCAATGGTGAGGCTGAGGTTCAAATCCAATGTGTTTTCGACACATACCAATGTGTTTTCAAATTTTCGAAAATATACGTACGTTATCCGGCGCTCTTACGGTGAAGGAAAACATCGTGAGGAAACCTTCATGCACGCCTGCGAAGAGATTCGAAGGTTGTGTGTGAAGTCGTCCAATCCGCACTGGGCCCGCGTGGACGACTAAGCCCTAATCACCCTGTACGGGTAAGCTCGTGCCACTCAGTGGGGACGTTTCATAAGCTGATGATGATGAAGGTTTACGTCAATCAATTTATTGAGACTTAATTATCGAATTCACTTAGGGTTAAATTAGGTACCTACTTTGGATATGACTACCTAGTAGCTACCTAGGAACCTACCTATTACCTACAGTCTCATATTTAGGACTTCAGTAGATAATTTTAATTATAACCGGTCAGTAAAGTAGAACTTAGTACCTAAGTTCATAATAAATGCATCCAGTACCAACTACTAAACTCAAACCAACTAAATCTGTGATATTTGTCTGAGAGAAAAATCCTAGTAAGATGAAATTAGCCATATAACCTGGACAAGTGTCCATTTGCAACCGTTTACGAGATGCTGCCAGTGGCTGAGTCGTTTGCTCGATTTATAGACTCAAAAGTTCATAACATTTGAAATTATTGGTCGTTAGCGACTGGATGCTCGACCTGGCTGTTACTACGTTTGCACCTGCAATTTTGATGCCTACCGTACCGTTATAAAGTTTATTAACAAGTAGCGCTATGCTAACTAGGTTATTTTTATTAGAATGGAATGTATGAAGTTATTATCTTTTATGGGCTTTACATAGTTATGTATTTTGGTAACGTAGCTTATTGTAGCCGTGTAAGTATGAACTTGAAGTATGAACTTTGAAACAAGTCCTAAACTCGCTTTTTTTCGCATCAATCTAAGCGTTTATAATAAGTTTTTTTTAATTGTATATCCTAACCTAACCTAACTTGTAGTTCGTCAATTTAATCAAAACTTTACCTTTACACTTACCTAAATTAACTATTATCTAATCTCCTGGATATCAAATGTTGTAGGTAACAACATATTTTTCTATGGATTAAGGTTTTAGATGCACTACCAATATTCAAACTAATTAGATTTTTCAGTCTATCTTTATCAAACACGTTTGTTTCGTATTAAAGCTTCGAACGTGACTTTAGCACTACTTCAGAGACTTGGTTCTCCTGACAAATCAATAATAAATAAATAAATATCCACTGACATTCACACAGCGCCATCTAGCCCCAAGTTAAGCGTGAAGCCTGTATTATGGGTACTAAACAACGGATAAATATACTTAAATACATTTTTTTTCGTAAATACATACATATCTTACATAGAAAACACCCAGACCATTACAAACAGACATGTTCATGCACACAAATGTTTGTACTGCCCGGGGATCGAACCCGGAACCCTTGGTGTTGCAGCCGACCTCTCAACCGCAACACCAAATGGGTCGTCAAATACCAACAAGACTCCAAGAATCAAACTTAGTGGGTTAATCCCCTTTAGAGTCACCGGTTATTTTACTACAATCTTATAATTTTGTTTTTAAAGTGACCCTCTTCTGTGTTCTAACTTTTTGTTTTTCTAAATAAAAAGTTAGAACAGGTGTCACCTACACCTTATAGAATCAGTAATATCTACCGTATTAATTACACTTTCTCTGTCTTTAATAAAAATTGAATGTATTGATCAAGAGCAGTTTGAAAGAAAAACCTTCATGCTATACAGAAGACCTGGTGACTTGCACCGTTCTTTTAATACATAATTGGAATGAACATTAATTAGGTATACTACCCAATATGTATAATGTCAGTTCACTGCTGAAATCAGGGCATACAACGACTAGTGATAGGTTTTCCTGTACTAATGGGAAAATGCAGCTACCCATTCTGGTAAATGGTAGGTACTTATGTCCACTAGCCGCCTCATATGAGACCGAAAAACTCTTTATAAACGATCCTGTTATTAAGAGTTAGTTTTTACCAATATTTGTGGTAAAACGATTTATTTTTCATTAAAATAATTTAACCTCTCTTTGAAATAATTTTATTTAGGTAGGTTTATGAAAAATAGCTTAAGCGGGAATCTCCACCGCTAGAGATTGATCCTATTGGAGGCCAAATCACCCTACTCCCTTGAAATATGTATCTCCCTTCTCCTTTTTACAGGCAAAGAGTGCATAGCCCTCGATACACTATCGAAGTACGAGTGTTCAAAGTTTGCATTTTATATCTATAAAATAAAAATCAAGCGAACAAGTAACCATCAAATGTATTAAACCATATATTTCATATAAGTACTTAAAGTAGTCAAACATTTCAACTATCGAAGACCAGAAGGATCCGTCAGTGGAGGACTGTATTTACAACTAAGGCTGAGAGCCATCTGCGCTCGCCACTTGACCGGTGAAGCTGTAAAGGCTATCTGCGGCCAACAGCAGTAGTCAGTTCGAAAAAAAAAACTTGGCTTGGTCTTGCCGGGTAAGTTAAGTAACAGTAATGTACCCATATGTTTGGGTAAGAAATCGAGAAATCGAAAATGAACTGGTCGAACCTAGGAAACAGGGATAATGGCCCCTGACGGTGGAGGTGAATTATAATCTTTCTGATAATAGGCAGTGTGTGTGTAACCTAATATGGATGCTATGCGTAGGTACTTCGTCTACCACGATAGATATGATTATTAGGTCGTCTAGGACGTCCCGGAGTTGTTTGCCTTTTCGGGAGCGCGCAAAGGCGTGGATGTCCACTGCTATTGGATACTCAGCAGATTGAGTGATAAGGGGGAGTAATGAAAGATTGTAGGTACCTACGGCTAAAATGATAAGCGATTGTTGTGAGTCAAATAACGTGTTAAAAGCCCGTGAAACTGCTGTACTTTGGGCCTACTTCAACTATTCTAAAGTGTAGTTTGAATGTTTAAAGATTGAATGTAAGTACTGCTAGAGCACTGCTCATTACCCACTACCCATACTCTGCCGATTGCTTTGTCCCTAAACCGTCTTTTATCGCACTCGGAAGAAAAGGAGTGGTAAAATTGTAATTTATTTTGTTACTCAGTTTATTAACACAATATCTTAATGTTATAGGTATTCAATCATCATCAGCTCATAAACGTCCCCCACCGAGGGGCACGAGCCTACCCGTAAAGGGTATAAGGCCTTAAGCGTCCACGCGAGCACTGGCCAATCCGCATGGCTGATTGCCCGACTTCACGCACAACTCTTTAATCTATTCGTAGGCGTTCGCAGGTTTCCTCATGATGTTTTCCTTCACCATAGAGCGTCAGATAAATGTACATATAATTTCGAAATATCGAAAATACATTGGGTATGTGGCGGGAATTTAACATGCATCCTTCAGATCGGAAATCAACAGTCTACACCAATGTGCCACCTACGCTCATTGTACGTAGACGTTTATTTTTTGTTAAGTATTCCAATTTATTTTTTGTTAAGTATTCCAACAAAAAAATATATCTAAACCATACCGGCCTAGAGTGCTCTTAAAAGACAGAATAGTGTGTTTTGTACGAGTATAACCAGAGTCCGCTTAATTTCTCGGTTAGTTAACTTTACTGCCTAGCGTTTGATTGAATATTGATTAGAAACCACCATCACAACAGTTTAAACGGCGTTTCTTTCTGAAATAACATCGCACCAATACACATTTACACTCACTACAACTGTAATTAGTAATTACACGTAGTTTTATTACCGTCTTTGATTATATAATACAAAGCAATAAAATGTTCTCATGATAAGACTATGGGAAAATGGAATAGACAGTTTTTTTTCATTTAAAACGTACTCTGAAAATGTCATCTGTAGATATATTATTATACTGTAGTCCTACTTTTTATACTGCACACAATTGCTAGGTAATAAACTTAAATTATCTCGCAATGACTTTATTCAACTGAGTCGTAACTTTTTGATAGTAATGTGTTAATAATGGAAATTATCATTGATGATTTTATTTTATGCAAAGGTCACTCTAACATAATATGAACTCATCGTTTAGTCGATTTTCCGGTCCCAGCTGCGTATAGATATACCTACGCGTGCATTATGTTTAAAATCCATTTTAGATAACATTACGGTATCGTCTATCAGAGCTACCTTTTCATGCATACGTTTCACATATGTACATGTCTACAAAAGATATTGTACATACAAAATGTCAATAGTTGTAGCAACTCACACTTCCACGATACATTAATAAGACTCCACATAGATAAAACATTAAATACTAACGCAATATATGCTGCAGCTTATCCACAAACGTACATTATATTATTTTGAAATATAGGTACCAATGTAAAAGCGTCATAACAACAAATCGTTAACTTGACATGAACGGGACTTAAAGTTGACCTCTTCAAAATTGCTTTACGACCTCAATGTTGCTCAACGGAGATTGTTCCTTCCTAATCCACTACTTGGGTGTCTGCTTTTATATATACCAGCGCATAAAGAGCAATAAACGGCCCCTTTTGTATTTCAAATACGAATTTAAACCTTATTTAGAATGAAATAAGACATATGTGATGCTAGTGCACGTGGGTGAGCTAGACCATTATATGTTTATGGCCAGTGTCATTCATTTAGCGAATCACACGTGATAGATGTATTGGAATATTTACATAACACTGATTTTATAGAATCATACTAACTTTGCTTAGGGTCAACGCTATAAATATGTCCGAACAATTAAATTGCAGACCTATACGTTTCTGTGATATCTTAGGTACTACTACTTAGTTCTTTCCATATTTTTTAATGAGTGGAAATGAAAGTCCCGAATATTTAGCGTCATCTAATGGCAAATGATACTTCTGTCAATGAAATTTGCGATGATGATGGAAACTGATAAATGTTTATAGAAGTACATTTTATTCTGTCATCACTGCCCTGCTTTTCTCGAAACGCAGTGTATTCAGTACAGTCACTTTTCACGAGACGATATTTGGCACCGTGACTCATTACCGAGTGTAACCATAAACTAAATATAAGACGACCAATTGGTAAGTTTAGAAATAGATTTTTTTTGCGAGAATTAATTATTTAATTAGAATATAAAATCATTTGAGATATAATTCAACACTTTTTGATAAATTTATCCTGTTAAACAATACACATGAACTAATTTGAAAAGGTATTCAAAACATGCACAAACAAACAATTTTAAGTAATCTACTCTACATCATAAAAAAATGAAGTGAGTGTGTACTGAATTAGTACTTATATTTCTAACTTTTTTGTATTATAAGGGTATTGGTAGATCAAACAATTTTGGAAATACTGACTAAAGAAATTCCAGATTCGGAAATTAGTTTAATTAAAAACCCCAATTAAATAATTCAAATAAGTACGAGATCCCTTAATGCTTCGGATCATCTACATCAAGAGATTGGACCACTAAACCTAGCGGTAGTTTATATGATTATATTATTAGGAACCGATATGGAAAACACCCCAACTCTTTTCTAATGAAACAATGCTATAAATGTAATAGTAATTACATTCTTTTGGTTTTTAATTTAAGTTATATGGAGTTTTTTTTGTTTAATATTATCTTTAATTTAATCCAAGTTTTACGATTTAAAATAAAAATCATACAGGTCTCCGAAAAGTGAGCTTTTATGCAGTGCTTATGGCACTGTACCATATAGCGTGTTTTATGTTATACAATAATTTAATTATTTGAAACAATGCTTCCTTTACTTGATTTACAATTGATCATAAAATCTGGTTTTACAAAGTCTTGTATTTCCAATAGGATTTTAAAGGTCATCTGTGTAATGAACTCTTATACCTCTCCCTACTGCTAAGCTGTGCGGGAAGGCCCAATGTCCTGCAACGGGCCTTTTAAACTGATCATGATACCTAATATATACCTATGCACACTCAAATGCCTAGCTATATCAACTAGGGATCGGATTGCGCATATAAGGTACCTATAAACCAACTGCGATAAGCATTATTTCTATTGGTACTATATTATGTAAGTATATAATGAAAACATACCCACCTACTAGAAATTATGATAAATGTATAGGAAAATTACCAAATTAGGCGATAAATTATGTTTAACACATTAAGTTGAAGCGTGATTTATAACGGCATGCTGCTTGAATCAGTAGATATCAAATAGAAAGATGGGCATGTTGTAATGAAGATATACAGACCCCCATCTTTATTGAGTATACGCTGATACAGTAAGTGATTCTATCCAATTACGTTTTAATATATACCCAGTAAGTTTTATTGTAATTTTAAAAGGACAAATCAATACGATATTGTGCAATGTCATGATAATTAGTTACTACGAGCACTATATCATCGCAATAAATGATGTCACTCGAAATTTGTTTCCTTGAAATAATACTGTCAGATCATCTTCGGCACACGTTAAGTTCTTAACGTTACCTACTCAAGATTAAGATTTAACTTTAATTTTTTTAAATAATATAGGTACGCTATAACACATTAAGCTCCTTAATTTTAGAATGCCTTCGTAATATTAAAAAAAAGCTTTTTATTATTTTGTTATAAGTTAGCGAAAGCGTGAAGGAAATAAATATAGTTATATGATAGCCTTGGACTCCTCCTAGGTAAGGATATTGCAAAATTTACCTGAATCCACGAGGATTATATAAAAAAGTTTAAAACAACTATAGGTTCACGTTAGCCTTGCACAGAATATTCATTATATGTTAAATCTCATTTAATTCGAATGAGTTTATGTTTACACCTAACTGTTTGTTTATTGTAACTGTATTATATATTGTACCTTGTATGAATAAAAAAAAAAAAAAAACTTGACACAAATATCGACACGGCACACACTTATCGAATGTGGAAAAATCTTAAGCCGTGATACCCAGCCGAATTCACTAAGACATGAACTTAAAAACAAGAAATAGTGTCGGAGCCAGGGCATTCACAGAACAGTGTCGGTTTGTTTCACACCCACGCGAAGGCACCCAAGGGCCCGAGCCTTTGTTTTCGTGCGCGCTCACACGGCGTGTGTTTGCACCACAAACGCGCGGCATGCGACTGAGCAATTATCACTTACCTGCGACACACGCGATCACAACACACCACAGATTTATAGTCGATAAACTTGTATCATCACTTTTACTGGTGTTGTAAATTAATTATGTGCACTAGGGCGCGCGCGCGTTGACGCGGCCAGTCGAGGCGGCGGCGAATGACGGTATGGATTCCATAGTATGGGAGCACGATGGGCGGGCGGGCACAGCAGCGCCACACAGCGGCGCGCGAGACCCGGCCAATATCATCGACCCTATGTGAAACATTTTTTACCTACACTTCACGAGATCCCATTGATTTTTCCCTTTTCACTTTATGAAGTGACAACGATCGAGTGCCCGTGCGAAATGTTTAAACTTTTAGGACAAAATACAGGTTCGGGCGCATTAATGACGTATGCACCGGCGTATTTAATAGCATACTACGATGTAGTTTTACAACCCATTATATTTTGTTTGCCTATTTATAATGCCTTTAAGTCATTATTCGTTTTTAAAGTGACGTAGAGATCGAATTTGTTTTAAAATAGAGTTCTAACAATACAAGATTTTTTTGGTTGCATAGGTAGTCTAGAATACGAGATTTCCAAATCACAAGGGACAAGACCTTATGTTTTAAAATTGGTATGAATCGAGATTATTTCACATAATTATCGTTATATTGAATGCCAATATCTCTATTGTTTCAATGTAAAGCGAGGTAATTTTTTATTTTAGTACATAGTAGATATATAAATACGTGTTAATAAAAAACTGGTCCTCTAGGTATATTAAATCACTCTTCTATGTAAATTAGATTCAACTTACTTTTTTCTAAATAAACTTACTGGTTGCAGGTGGATACAACAACGGCATACAGTTAGTTCCGCAGCACGGCATAGTAAACTATTTAATGAGTCATCTACTACGCCAAGGGTTTCGGGTTCGGTCCCGTGCAGAAAGTTTTGTATTTATTTACAAAAAAATATGATCCTTATCATGTTATTTAAAATATAACAAGTTCTACTGAAATAAGAGCTGTTGTAAGAATGTTTAAATTTAACTGTTTTTTAGCCATGTTCAGGCTGAGAGGACTTTCAGCTTTATTTAAAGGCATGTAGCCGTTAAATGGTTTGTTACTTAAGCTGTAGTCACAATATCTGATTTAAGTAGCTACACAAGTAATACAACAAATAATAACATAAAAATACCTTATTCGGTCAAATAAATCACTTCGTAAGACCAGTAAATTTCCAATTTCAATAAACCAGTTATAAATCAAGAATTGCATTTCTTGTGTTTCATTAGAATTACAATATTTATGTACCGTTGTTAAATAAATTATCTACTTTTCCCAGACACAGTATACGGACAGCACGCAATTAACAGCTACAATTATTTAGATTAACATCGGATATGATACGATTTGTAGCATTGTGTATGACCGCTCTCACACTAGACCATACAAAGAATATCTCAACATTTAATTACGTACCTACATGCTTAATCTGCCATACAACAGAATTACACGACAGTAGATTAACAGTAGTACAAGTTTGAAGGGCCTAACATTATTTTCCGAATTTATTAATGCGTACTAAAATATTCAAGGATTATTAAATGTTAAGTAATTCAATAATTAATAATTGCCTCCGTGGCCTAGTAAGTACAGCGTGCAGTTTCGTGACCCGGAGGTCATGGGTTCAAATCCCGTGTAATCTTTCCAGTTTGGGTCATTGCATGCTAATCACTTGATTGTCACAAAAAAAAGATAATACCGTACTTCGGAAGGCACATGAACCCTCAATCCGTCTACTATCTAAGGTTGTGGATAACACTCACTAGTGGGCCATTATAGGCTGATGATTAATTATTACTTACTGTTTTAAAAATATACTGCGGCTTTTAATCAGTCTGATATGTCGGTAAAGACAAAGAAATAAAGGTATGAATAAAATATTGCTTGAAACTACGATTTTATATCTGTAAAAGCGTACTCGCTTGGTAATTTAATGCGGAATACCTAGTTTTATTAAAAAGCTCTCTTAATTTGATTTTGTGAATAAATTTACTCAATGTATGTAGAGGGTGCAATTACAGCGATCGGGATCTTAAAAGTTAAGTATAAACTAAGGTGTTGTTTATTCAATTTTAATGGTAAGCTTATGTGCGAGTATAATAGCTTAATGACGGAGCCAGTATTGTTAATTACTTTATAGGGCATCATTATTTTACTTCGCAGTGTTTGCACAAGTGAGTTATTTGTTATAACTTAAATTTCTGTATAGTCCTATTTGAGGTTGATATTATGAAGGTCATGTGGGATGTATTATATCGTGGCACAAAATAAATTTAAAAAGTATTGTTCTATGATGCGCAGACTGAAGAAAATACAATGCCGAAAACTTAAGACGATAATAATCTTTAAGACCATTTAGAAACAAGCTAACCGACCATTCGGGCAATACAAATGGACCATCAGTTAGGGAGTCTCCACAATGATAAAAGTATGCAGAAAGAAATAAATTATTGGTTTTACATTAGATGCCTTTAAATATCGGCGTTGATACCAACTTTCGTTTCAGGTATAAATTCACTCAGTTAACACTGCTTGATACTGCAGACCTATATATTTATTAGACCAATTCAATTTAAAACAAATTGTATGCAAGGAATCCTTAGATAACATTTGCCTGTTATTTAATCTTCTGTAATTAAGTTACTTGCAACATGATACTTTTTAGTCAATAGCTACAAACAATAAAAAATAGAATTTGATTTGTAATTAATTTAACAAATGTTGTAAGGGTTTACAGGTGTAAACTGGCATATCATTGTTAAATGTGTGCACAAAACTGTATTTTTATTTAAATTTTTATATTACTAAATGACCGCAAATGGGGGTGCTTTGGTTGTAATGAACCATGCTCCAGGAAGATGGAAAAAAATACAAAAATTGTTGCAATTTTAAAGACACCTATCCTTGATCTATTGCATATTTTTTTCATCGGGCAATCGGCCTAAGGACGTCCAATGTAGTCGAACTTGACTTAAGGCGTTGCGGGGAGGGCTGGGTAACCTAGTCCAGTAGTTTGGGAGAAAAGCGGCCCGGTACACGCCGGTTAGTCGAATAGGGACTGAGCGAACTTTCGGGAATCGCGACAGTGGCCCCCGCCTGTAGGGACGGAACCTAGAATGTCGGTTTGTTGAGAGTTTTAGTATTTTGACTATTTCGGCCGGCGAATGCGGCGAACGTGATGGGTCATCTGGTTTCAAAGCACGTCTCGTGGACGCAACGTTTACGCGCGGTAGGTGAGATGTTGAATAATCAACAGAAGAGACAATTAGCGGATTAGACGCTAATTTTAGGTATTGCAAGATTGTAGGAAGCCCTATCTATTTGAAGATTCACATTACGTATGAATAAGTGTGCCCGTAACTTTACGGATAAACTTAGTTTGAATGACCTGTAGCCTATGGACGTGAGTGGACTCACGTGTGCAAATACCACACCGGCATAAGTATGTAATTATAGGTCTTATGGGTGTCTCTGCAAGATCGATCAGTAGAATTCTATACCTTTACGTTCTGGTGCTTTCCACCATTATCATTCTTCAGAAAAAGAAGTAAATTTAAGTGCGCAATTAAAAATAAGTAATTCACCAAATTAGTCCTTACATACAAGTCAACCACTTAGGCCATTTTCTGTAATTTATAACCTCCCTGATTTCGGAACATGCTTTATCTGTTGACTTAAAACAATAAATCAAAACAAATACTTCAAGTACCTGCAACATGGTACATATAGCCGGTTTATAGGATAATTAAGGTGAAGAAAATAAAATTTATAAGTACCAAAAAAAACTAATTAAAGGATAATTGGTGTTAAATGGTTTCTTCAATATTGCCTCAAAGCGTTTTATGTTTTGTTTCATAGTTGTTTTATTTTAGTTTGATAACGTTTAAAAATATCTGTTCTTTTTTCCACATCTTATTTTTTAAACGTTTTTCATTTTCCTATACTAAGTAAGCGTATGCAAAGTCGTGAATCGTGACCGCATAAGTATTAGAATACAATTATTGTAATACCCATACTCTTCCCGCAGGAGCCGTAAGGCTTCGGTAAGTTAAAATTCAGTAGAGACTCTGTCAATCTGAACATATAAGCTTATTTAAACTACCTTCAAGCATTCATTTTTGAGGGGGTGACCAAGTCCAACAGTGGGCTGGCATGGGCGGATTTAGAAAGTAAAGTTAGCTGAGTTATATCATTTACATCTTTATGAAGCCTATTTCAAAAGATTTCTTATTTAATATCTTGAACTAAAAAAAAATTTCATATAACAAGGTCTATTAACAGAAAAGTATTGATGAGATGGAATGTTTTGTTACTAATTTAAGTAGTTGGCATTTTAAATATGGAACAAGAAAACTTATGCCAGCCGTCGGACGAAGAGCCCTATGGTTACAGAGACATGCTAGAATGGTCTGGCCCATCGGTGTCAAGCTACAGCCTATCAGAAAAACCAGTGTAATACAACTTTACATTGTAATCGCTTGGTTAGTGAGGTTATCGAAAGTCAAACTTTCAACGTGTTTCGTAGGGTCCATGGGTGACTGTATTGTTGACACCAGGCTGTTTAAACCGTTTTCCCTTTGCCTTTTAACTTTTATTTCTTTGAATAAATGTTATTTTTAACATATTTCAGTTTAAACGCGCAATCTTAAGCTGTCACTCAATAGTACATCTGCACATAATCGTTTGAGTATGAAATATATCAGAAGTACTAGTAAAAGGTAGGCAGTGTGGTTGAGTGCGCGTGCCGCATTCCGGCGTATGTTGACTCGACACAAAGTTACTTATGAGCCCTGTATACGAAGCATATTAACTATGAGTATATGCGTAATTACAATGGGATATAAACAACTTACATACAACAATCTAAATAAAACCGACAAAGCTACAGACGAGCATAGTAGACTACCACTAAGCAGTTAACGTTTGAAATTTATACAATAATGTGAATTGAGTTCTCTCAATTTATTCTCTTAGATTCTGTTAAGAAGAGAGTAAAAGTATGATTACTCAATTTAAATTATGCAGACACGAGTAATTGTTGTAACTGTGCATTTTATGTGGGTTTCAATAGGTATTTGTATGATTTATTGTTAAGTTTTAGGCAATTTTAAATGCTTGAACGATTTTACATTACCTATGTGATTGTAATGACGATTGTTACTTGTTCATTCCGAAAGGAGAGCCTGGTGATCTGTGTCGCAGACTTAAGTCTTTTCAGACACTAGCTTCTCACATTCAAATTGATGATTGTAAATTGATCGCATTGTTTAAAATTGTTATTCTGATGTGAGATGGAACAAATAAATTATAATATATATAATGGCTACTAATGTATAATTATGGTTAAGTTACTTCCACATCCATTATTCTGAAACTTCATAAAAATAAAAGTACGCGAATATACATTTAATAATTTTGCAAAATTGATTTTTATCGAACCGTAAGTATTTTTATTTATACGGAATGTATGTGTAGTATAGATACTAATTGAATACAAACTGCAATACAATTTATTTTTAAATATAATACAAATAAAATAAAATCGGTATTAACGGGTCATTGACCGGTTAAGGTAGCCGATGGATGTTAATAAATAAAAATGTTTCGTCTTCATTTCTTAGTAAAACTAATTGTTTATTAGGAAAACTTATCATGATTTTTCTGCCACGGTACGTAGGTCGGTGCAGAATGGCTCGGCTGTTTACAATGTGCGCCGCTAATTGCTGACGAGACGCCTTTCAGCTGATTTTGCGCACCTCGCGGATTTCACCTCACACGATTCTAAAAAACTTGGCAACAACCTTTTAAACAACGGAACGTGATTGCACCTTTGTATGTTCTGGTAATACACCTACTTCAAAACCTTACGCAATTGTCTTAATTTTTATTTTCTGTCAATTTGTTCGTGCTAAAATTACTTGTGTAACATATAAAAATAAATTCAGCATCATCAGCTCATTAAACGAGGGCACGAGCCTACCCGTAAAGGATGTATAGGCAAAGTGGTTCACGCGGGCCCAGTGCGGATGGCTTCAAGCACAACCATTGAATCTCTTCGCAGGCGTGTGCAGGTTTTCTCACGATGTTTTTTCACCATAAGAGCGTCGGATAAACGTACATATAATTTCGAAAATTAGAATCACATTGGTATGTATGTGGCGGAATTTAGACCTGCGCCCTCCCGGTAGGAGGCAACGGTCCACAATTGATGCCACTCTTTATATATAAAATATAATTGTCAATCATATATTATTCAATCTGTCAAGTCGAAGCTTCGATAAGAAATAATGGAGGTCGGGGTTTAAGAATGCGAAGAGCGGATTGTTCCCTCACGATCGGATTTATCTCGAATTTTATGTGGTCTCGCGTTTGTGTCGTAAAGTTTTAATGACACCGACTACTGCGTCTCGGCTTATACTTATGATATCATGCAATTACTCGAACATAATTAATTCTTGAAATAATTGGTGAGAGTACGAAAGTGAATGCACCTACCATCACTACAATTGCTTTAAATTAACTAATGTTACTAACGTCTCGACTGTTTAAGCGATGGAACACAGAATGTTTGCGAGTCTCGGCTAATTAGATATCTTAACGTAAAAGTTTTGTTACGGTCTATAATGTATTTTTTTTTATCCTTTATAGGCAGACATTTGACCGCCATCTCACCTGATGGTAAGTGATGACGCGGCCGAAGATGGATCATGCCTGCCTAGAAACAGCCTATTCACTCTTGCCTTGAAGACGGCCAGGTTGTAATGATCGGGGAACACATAAGGAGGCAAAGAATTCCATTCCTTTGCGGTGCGCATTAGGAACGAGGCACCAAAGCGGGCTGTGCGGATGTGTGGAATGTCTGCCACGTAAGAATGGAACGCTCGCCTCCGTCTTGTATCCCGATGGTGAAAAGGGTCTGGTGGAATTAACGCGTGTAATTCCATCGCACACTCACCGAAATGTAGCCTGTAAAAAACCGACAGCCGTGCAACTCTACGACGATGCTCGAGGCTTTGCAGCTTAGCGTCAGTCAGAGTAGGGTCGCCAATGAGCCGCTCAGCACGCCGCTCAATCGAGTCCAAAGCAGCCAGTTGGTATTTGGCTGATCCGTCCCATAGGTGGCAGCAGTATTCCATACAAGACCGGACTTGGGCTTGATATAATGCTAGAAGCTGTCCTGGGGTGAAATACCGCCTAACCTTGGAAAGGATCCCAAGCTTTTCTGCTGCAGTCTTTGCTTTGGACTCGATATATTGGCCGAAGTTGAGATTGGCAGTGAGATGAACACCAAGAAGCTCTAGGCTATCAGTCACTGCGACAGGTACATTCCGGAAAGTCGGAGCAAGCTCGAATTTGCTCCGTTTCGTGGAGAACAGACACGCCTGTGTTTTGGTAGCGTTGAACGTCACTAGATTAGCATCACCCCAAGAGGAGACTGCTTGAAGGGACGCATCCACACGGCTTACCATGGCCTCTCGACAAGACTGGGTTTCTTCCTTACTGGCCCTTGCATCCGATGAATATCTATCCGTAACTGTGCTGTCGTCTGCATACCCAATGATACTGGGATAAGCAGATCATTTATGTGCAGCAAAATAGAGTTGCGGACAGGACCGATCCCTGAGGAACGCCGGCGTCAATAGTCTGGAGGTCAGAACAGTAGCCATCAATGACTACTCGTATTGACCGGTCACTCAGGAAATCCGATATCCAGGTGCAAAGGCCATCAGGAATACCAAACGAAGGAAGCTTGCTTATAAGGCTAGCGTGCCAAACTCTGTCAAAAGCCTTAGAGATATCGAGTGACACGGCAAGAGCTTCACCGTGTCTCTCGATGGCCTCACTCCATAAGTGTGTAGCATACACAAGAAGGTCCCCAGTTGACCGGCCTCGGCGAAATCCGTATTGACGGTCACTGAGGAGATCGTTACTTCCAGGTAAGCCAGGAGTTTATTGTTAAGTGCACGCTCCATAGTCTTACAGAGTATGGAGGTGACTGAAATGGGGATAATTGACAGGGTCGGCTCGACTACCTTTTTTAGGCACAGGCTGCACGTTAGCAAGCTTCCACGACTTAGGCACAATTCCAGTCTCAAGTGAAAGGCGGTACAGGCGGTTAACGGCGGGGAACTCGGGCGCACAGGTACGCAGGACTATTGCTGGTATACCATCAGGCCACTAGCCTTACTCACGTCTGAAGACCGCAGGATTTTTAAGATCTCTCTTTGGTGAATATGTACTTCTGCATAGAGCAGTCAGCACGGGGCGAGATAGATGGAATTTTCCCTGCAGTAACTAGACGCGAGTTTTCCGCAAAAAGCGAAGCAAATAAATTTGCTTTCTCTTCAGCGGTGTGAGCGAGTGTACCATCCGGTTTCAGAAGAGGTGGCAGGGATGGCCGTGTGAAATTTGATTCAACCACTTTTGCTAAAGACCAAAACGCCTTACTCCCTGTGGGGTAGGAGGCTAGTTTGGCACCAACCTGGCTGATGTGGTCAAATCGAGCCCTGCGTAACGTTCTTTTGCAAATTTTAGCGGCTAGGTTAAAGGCTTTTTTCTTTTCCAGTGTATCCGGAGATTAACGTGCTCGAGCTTCAGCCCAAGCCGAGTATGCTGACTGTTTAAGTGCCTCAGCACGATAACAGTCAGCCCCGAACCACGGACGAGCTTTGTCATTCATCGCCACGTCAGAATATGGTATATAAAATTCCATACCCTGGCGAATAACCGCGGAAATGGCTTCTGCACAACTCGACGGGTCACTAGAAGAAAAGCAGACCTCACGCCAAGGATATGATGCAAAAAAGTGACATATATATATATATATAGATATATAAGTAAAAAAGTGACATATACATATATATAGAGTCAATAATGAAGTAATGAAGACAGCGAAAATGTTACCGCTACCTTTGCCTCATCGACACCTTTAAAGCAACCTTTGCCTGCCTTTTAGTTGTAGAAAGGAGTACCTACGCTCTTTCGTAAAGGTTTAAAATTAAATTGAAGTAAAACTTGGTATAAAAAGAATGTTTGGTCAAACTTTGGTTTGCTTTTTTGCACATAGCTCACTCTCACTCATTCAAATCAACTGGAAAGTTATACTAATGAAGTTGAATAATCTAAATCAATCATAAAGTATTCTTAATATAAACAGCAAATAAAACAGTAGTAGCTAGTAACGTGACACACAAAAACTTATCGTTATCAACGGTCAACATAATTTGGAAAGAATTTCGCACCCGACACAGCTCATCCAAACACAATAGACTCGTCGATAGACGTCAACAAGCAAACGGATCTCGGCGAAACCGTCAAAGGGGTTGCTTTGAATAACAAAGCCAACTCGGTAGCGGACTTGTAAAAACTCCTTTGCATCTCAACGTAAATATTTATCCTGGACACCGAAAAGAAGCGTGACGGAGCGCACAATACGCGCCCAGTTGGCTTTCACTTTCAATTTTTTTCCACTATTTTAGGAAACCCTTCCATAAACGCTACTGTTGGCGATACTCATTTGCATAACACTGGACAAAACAATAAAACACGCGTTTATTTGAACGCGAAAAGTGAAAACGAGGTTCAAGGTGGAGCGATATGGCCAGTCTAAGTTTCGATTTCAGTTACTCACCACGTTAGTAACTGCGGATAAGCAATTAAATGATATTAAATTAAGTGAAAGTTATAGTGCCTTATGTTCAGCTACAGCTAACATTAATAACAGAGTTTATTAAAATAATATAACGTTATTTCGTTGCAATTTTCTCTGTCGACTTTCATGACTTTAGTGAGCAATCAACCAACAATGGGACTACCAATATTAAAATAATTAATATGTAAGTAAAGTTTTTTTACTACTGAGAAATCTATCATTTTATGTGGTAACAGCAGATTAGAATAAAATTGTCACTACCCTTACTATTCCCGCGAAAGGCATATGAGGGAGATTACGGATAAAAATTTAGCAGAGAACGGGTATACGTTCTCTCATTACACTTTACCTTTCATAGATACTGCTATCTAAGCCAACCGGGCCGATAAGCTGGAGATATTTCATAACGCTTCACTATCGTAAAGTGGGTCCACGTCCAGCATTAGGCTAAGGTAAAAGTAGGCACAAAAGTAAACCGATTACTAATTAATTAACAATATTAATAGTGTGAACTTATTTGGCTACTGAAATCAGCTGATCGACCGTTATAATTCGATCTCATTTACGACTCTATAACACTTCACAAATTAGTCAAATGTTAACTCCGACAGAATTGCCTGTGGGTGCAATAAACGCTCAACGATCATCCGAATACAATTCAAAACTCAACTGAATTATTAAATTTGACTGTAAGTCAGTAAAGAATAACGTTTAAATTTAAAAACAGAGTTATCAGTTCTTTGCGCTGTTCTACCGCTAGCCACAAAAGTAGTGAGGATCTGTTAATAAGCTGAACACACATTGTGTGTTTGCACATATAGTTACATCATTTTGAGCCGGCTTAACGAACTCATATTCCAATATTTAGTGTGTATGGGACTTTAGGACTGATATTTGTTGTCTAATATTAGACGTTGTTCGTAGTTTTGAACTAGTTGGCGGTATGCTTGTTGAAATACTGCCCAGTTACGTGAAGGTGTCAATACTCAGAGATCAAAAATGACAATTTTTAAAAACTATTTTACAAACCATTAGTAAACTCTTAAACAAAATATTTTGTAGGGTATATTAATCTTGCAAAAATTGATGGAAATCACAACATAGACAGAATCAATACTCCTCAAGTCAGATTACCATAGACCTGTCGGATTTCAATCTAGTAAAACCATTGAATAAAACTTATTACTGGCTAGTGGCAAAACCACTGACATTTCAACGCGTTTAGAGATTTTTTAATTTATCCGCATTGCCCACTCCACCTTTGGTTAAATTCTGGCACTTGATAATATGTTAATTAGACCAATTAAAAACTAGCAACGGAATTAGGTCAATGTTCACTAATAATCTGGGCCATAAAGCCTGTTTCCACGTCAGCTGTCGAGTCAAATAATAGATGCGGTTTGGTTTATTGAGCCTCATATAACTGGGTGGATGCCAACGGTTATTCTGTTAGTCGATTTTGAAACACAAACGAGACAAGACACTATTGAAATTAAATAACATATGCTAAGTGATATTGAGAGCCTTTAATATTTTGAATATTATATTGAAGTTTCGTAAGAATACAGTGAGAAATACTTGAACTTACAAGCGCAATTAAGGTAACTTACTTAAAAGTGTTGTGATGTGTAACCTGAAAAGGTAAATATATGGAATTATATTCATTCAATATTTCGTAGTGAAGGTAAGGACCCTAATTCTGCGATTTCTTCTGAAATAATACAAATAAATTTAAACATGGTTGCTCACATCTTAAGTACAATATCAAAATATGTTATTTCAAATAGAGCTTTTACAGATAATTTTGAATCGTCGTTACATATTCATGACTTTTTTTGTCTTTCTTTACTTTTAAAAGCAGAAGTCTTCACCAAAAAGAAGCGGCAAAAAACTCGGTCACTCTTCTAAACAAAAAACCGTTGCTCAATCACATTCAAATTCTTTTAAGTATTTGGGTAGGTATAATTAGATATTAATAGCACCACAATGAATATTTTATTCGAACAAGAACGAACGATGTCTGGTAAGTTAAAACATCTAACACATATCTTTAAAGAAAATTTTTGCATCTAACTTGAGCTAACATTGTTGGGAAAGTTACACCGGTGTTCTCGGACAGAACATTTCTCTTCGCTAAATGATGCGCTTAAGTGCAATACCGTGTAGCAGATGCAGTCGCTGCAACTTTGTATTCATTTAGTGTTCTAACTGTTAGGTACTACATACATGTTTTGTGGCGCAAGTAAATAAGATACTGTAGGTTATAAACTGATTCCTGATTAAAGGTGTAGTTAGATATATATAGGCATTATGGGAGAATTTCTGCATACCTATATAGTATCATTTAGAAATACACCTCAGAATCCATTCTTAGTTTACTCTGTAATCCATTAGTTTCTTACGAGTATTAAGTAGGTACATAAAAATATATAAAAAAATATATGTAAAATTAACAAATACATTTTAATATATAATAGCATACCTAAGTAAAAAAGGAGGATTGATGTCGTATAAATAGAGTCATGTACTTAGAAGTGCTAGAAGTGAAAATGAGAAACTGTAAATTTAATCTTAAATAGACTCAAGGTTGCTCAGCATGTTATGGAGAGGGCTATGTTTATAAAATAACAAGGATAACCGTCGGAAAACTAGGGTAACTACATAGGCCCACAGAATGAGCAAGTTGAAGTNATTCGGTCTTAAAGTTCCATTATTATATTTTTTTGTAATTAATAAAAAAATTGTATTTTATTTATAAAACTAAGCCTGAAATGTATATGGAACTTGCTTTGTTTTTGGAAATAATGAATATTATTATTATTTAATCTCTTAAACTAGAACCTAAACTCTCGCGTCAACCCTACTCGCAAAATGATACAGAAGAAATAATTAACTGAATTAACATCGTAAAAACGGGTCCATTATCAGTAGGCGATCTGGAGCGAGCAATTACGCCCTAAATAACATTTTACAACAGTCGTAAAAATTGCAATAAAGCTCTCAGCGAGCTCCATAAGTGATTGGTGGACTCGAGCGTCTGTGATTAACAGAGCTAGATTAAAATATATCAATCACCATTGTTTTACTTGAGCGTTTTTTCAGAATTATCGAAGGTTTTAGTTAGGAATTTTTGTCAAAAGATGGCGTTATAAGATTGACGACCCATTTGTAGCGGTTGAGAGGTCGGCTGCTACCAGGGGTTCCGGGTTCGATCCCCGGGCAGTACAAACATTTATGTGCATGATCATGTCTGTTTGTTATGATCTGGGTGTTTTCTATGTATAATTTGTATGTATTTACAAAAAAAGGATGTTTATCCGTTGTTTATTACCTACCCATAATACAGGCTTCACGCTTAACTTAGGGCTAGATGACGCTGTGTGAATGTCTGAGATATTTATTTATATATTTTATCTTATTTGAACAGGACATGCGTAACTCTGACGACATAGATCACAAGATGGGTGGTCAGGATATTGATTGCCTATATGATTCAGCCTACACGATGGCCCATCTGACATCGTAGCCGGTGTGCCCTTCCAGCTGCACGCGGAAGCATCTAATGATAGCATCGGATAATGCTGTCACTGTGACAGCTGTCAGGGCCGTATACATTTTAATGTGTTTGCCTTCGACACGCTAAGAAGAAGATTACAAGATAAGCAAGTTGAAGTGGCAATGGGCAGGGCACAAAGTGCGTAGAACAGAACGGCCTATGGGGTGGAAATGTTCTCGAGTGGTGCCCGCGTAACTTGGAACAAAACGTTGGTTGACTACCACATAGATAGACCTATGGTTAATTTAGCGGGAAGGAGATGTATGTCGACTGATATGGATCAGTCAGATCAGCGTTAAAATCATTAGGGGAGACGTTCCTTCAGCAGTGGGCATTAAAATGAAAACTTAAACGATAAAGATATTTGGTTCAAGAACATATTGGTATTACCAATCAATTTGGTAAGGGCGATTTTCAATATTATTTACAACTCGTTTAAGTTGTAAATTATGTAGCAGATATGTAGTTTCACTTTGAATAGTCTTTAGCTGTGACTCGCAGATGACTTTTTTAGATTCACTACTAATTGGCGGGCGCCGAGTGCTCTCGAGGCTTTAATTACATGACGTCGTGTGGTAAAACTTTATCTTGGGGCGTCAATTAAAACCGGCGAGTTTAATGATATTCTGTATGTATATATATAGGTAGATAACGCTATCTGTGCCTCAAAAACGAACCGCCGGAGAGAGTACAGTTTGTACTCTTTTGTTTAGATAAATGTGTCCGAAATATCACGAATCCATACTTTTACTATCATTGGGCGAGTCAGACAAAACGTCACTCGGGGTATTATTAATTGGGATCAGATGGGACAATGACTTGGTGGATATCATCTTAGTTTAGCATTGGCCAAATTACAATAATATTAATCTTTATTTGATTTTATTTTCCATAATCAACATTCCATAATTCACCTGAAATCAAATTAAGAGTACATTCAGTAAAATTTAACATTCAATTTAAGAAATGTTAAATGTATATAATAATGTTAAAATAATTACAGAATAATTTGAATTATATTACAAATACAATACAAAAATAGTTACTGTGTATAATAATGTTACAATTTGTACACACTGAAACGATAAATAACTTAGTAACAGTTAATTTCTTAAGTTGATCGATACTAATGGGAAGTGACAACTGATGAACAATTATTATTCTCAAAGCAAAAGCAGTCAAAAGCGCTTATTAAAAATCCGAAAAAAAAACATTTTCTCCATTTTTGGCCCCATACAGATAAAACTGAGGTTCTGACAATGTTTATGTTATTAATAATAATAATTTTATTTCGTTAAAAAAAAATGTACAAGTTTACAATATTAGTGGCCGGAGTCCCCTTTTAAGCAAATAATGCCTGTATCAGGTGACTCCGCTCTTCCATTAGCGTACACAATTATATATTTTATCACAACCATGCTCAAAGTTTATACAAGATTATACTAAAGGTTTAGGCTACTTTATTTATGAAGTTATTGTGTGTGTGTGTGTGTGTGTGTGTGTGAGAGAGAGAGTGTGAGTGTGTGTTTGTGTGTGAGAGAGTGTGAGTGTGTGTGTGTGTGTGCATGTGCGTGGGCTCATGTGTATATCTGTTATTGTAAATGGACCTTTAATACCATACGCACAATATCACAAGTAATTATCCTTCAGAATTGACGATGGACGTATAATTCAGCCAACATATGTACCAATAAATCAAGTAATTAATTCAACAGTACTCCATTTTATTGTAGCTCATGGCTGTAACAGCTCATTGCATTTCCCAGTTTTAAGGATAATTCTCATAATAAATAACGTAATCAATTTTATTCCGCTACATACGATAGCTCGTAATTGTTGACTTTGAGAAATGGGAACGAATTATGGGTATGAGGGTTTTCGAGGACTTTTGGTTGCGAGCGTCTATTAATCTACCAGCCTATAACGTTTCAGTACAGGGCACAGGCCTTCTCACACAGAATGCCCTTAGTGAGACTAGATCATGACCCAATGTCCCGCACATTGGGTCATAGCCCAATCTAACAAGTTGGTTGGGTTTCATTTTTTTATAAACTATAGTGGCGACGGGCAAATTACTCATCTAATGGTATACCGCCACCCATGTAAATTTGCAATTCTAAAAGCCTCTTACGGTGAAGGAAAACATCGTGAGGAAACTGTGCGCGCCTGCGAAGAGATTTAAAGGTTGTGCGTGAAGACAGCCAATCCGCACTGGGCCCGCATGGACGACTACGGCCTATATATACACCCTCTACAGGTAGGCTTGTGCCCCTCGGTGGGGACGTTTAATGAGCTGCTGATGAAGCCATTGATATTTTTCGTCGGCTATTCAAATATAAAGATAATACGCACCTTTTTAAACACATATTGCTTAGTAAATATTAAAGGCAGTAACGGAAGACACATTTTTTTCGAACCGACTGATCATCCGCCTCTGAATGCTAGGCGAAGGAAGTCCCGGTTCGACAGAAATGTTATGATAATTATTATAACTATTTTTTTAAATATCTCCAGACTCTCAGACAGCATCTCCAAGTCCCAAACTAAGCATTAAGACTGCATTATGGGCGCTAAACACCTGATGAACATACTTATACATATTTGTAATATGAGACACCCAGACTATTACAAACAGTATGTGCATACACACAAATGTTTTTACTGCCCGGAGATAAAACCCGGAACCCTTTGTGTAGTAGCCGACGTCTCAACCATTACACCAAATGGGTCATCGATGATTTATAATTATTTCATGGTAACTTGCTTATAAATCGTTCATTATTATTTTTTGTAAGGTATTTTCAGTCTAGCTTTTACATTTCATCTATATAACCAAATTAATAATTCTTTCGTCATAAAATTGGTATCGAGACCGCAAACGCACATAATCACATTAATTGTATGCTGGATATATTGGAATATACAGTTAAATCCAATTATTTTGCCAACATGTCGTGCAAAATCGGTGACGATATTATTTTCCAAAACATAATTGCTTTATTCTCACTTTTAACTTTAGTCATTAGTGAGGTCAATATTTTAAATTAATTCCGTAATAAAAAATACTGTTATTTCCATACCCTACTTCTCCTACCACCTGTACCTTAACAATGACAACCAAATTCGGTATTCTCCGCCATCCGCAATAAAATACTAAACCTTACTTTTATAAAAGCGCACCTTATTTTATATGTTTGTTTCATTGATCACTTTTGTTTATTTGCAATATTGTATTTTTAAATACACTGAAACCAATAAATATTAGGTCAATTGATGATAGTGTACGATGACGTCACATATCAATTATCTCATACAAAATATATGGAAACGTTCGTTTTTGACAGTTCAAAAAGTGCGTCAACGATTAGTGGTGTCAAATACCCAATTATACAATGTATATATTAGACAGTACAAAACATTATGATTATGAATTTTGCAAACATTTATTTTATCTATTTAAATTTTTTATTAATGATTTATTGAGAAACGCCTTTCCTATAAAATATTTTTAACTTTTACAGGAAAGGCTCAAGTAAAATCTTATTAACCACAGATTCGAGTAACCACAGATTTAATAAGCTAAGTAATTAAAATGATTAAATTTTTATCAAAATATTCACACTCATCAGTGTTTAATTCATCTATTTCTTAATGTCTCTAGATACCTAGTGGTTAAGATGAAGCCAAAATACGCGTCTATTCCCCTTAAACAACACCGAATCGATATCCAAACATGTTTACCGAAGAAGCAGTAACTCACAAACGAAGTTTATTGACCCGATGTCCGTAATAAAATACAAGAAGCGCCTCCTTCTTCCGTCCAATGTCTTTACTTTAAATATAAATCGGCCAGAAGTGCAGCCAATAAAATGTGCAATAAGAATAATGAGGAATAAAGCAGCTATAGTGTAGTTCCTGTGGGTTGGGTTTAGTCTGTATTTATTGTAGCCAGTCCGGTGAGTGAGGAAGATCTTCCTGTTGCCAATGGACACGATAAGAATTTATTTTCGTAACGGAAACTCTCTGTGCAGTTTAATGGTATCAACACCTTTTTGTATTCGTTGCTCTGTTTGAACTGTTAGGATCTTTAGCATTATGATAGCATTATTTTTAACATCATTTCATCATCAGCTTGAGTGTTAATGACTGCCATCTTAATAATGCAGCCGAGATTGACGGCTGAACGTGCCTTCCGAAGCACGGAATTATCATACTATTCGGACAATCAGGTGTTTCAGCCTACAATGTCGTAATCAAACTAGGAAAAATCTCAGTGACGTTTTACGCAGCCGAACACTGTGAACACTATTTGATAAAAATAGTTCACCTATTATATATTTGCTAAATGTTACAAGTTTCTATATATTCATGTGCATCTGTATAAAGTTCGCCTGTATTGCAGCAGAAAGGTAATATTATTATTAAAATTTTTAAGGACATACTTATTATCAATACATCAATTTTAATGTTGTCTGTTGGTTTATTGTTAAGAGCATAGATTTCTTTTTTAAATAACACTTACTATCAGATAAGCTAAAAAATAAAAAAAATAAAAAAATAATTTTGGGTCCATAAACAACACCTATGAATGTCAAATGACGCTACCTCTGATCTTTAATTGCAAAATAATTTCATTATGAAACTCTGACCAAGATAATAAAGTTTCTGTTGGTACGATTGAAAGAATATTATGTATACCACTATTTGGAAACAACAGATTTCATGACCCATAGCTTTTCATGTCTAGGTTGCGTGCCATAAAAACCTTTATTCGCCATAAACAATACAAATGTATCAGAATACATAATTATCTTTTATACCGCCATGTTGTTATTAGTTTATAGTGTTTTCAAGCTGGACTGACAACATGACAATTATATAACGAGAGTAGCTGAATAGAAGAGACGTGTTATTGTTTATCATCATCAGCTCATTAAACGTCCCCACCGAGGGGCACGAGCCTACCCGTATAGGGGTTTTTAGGCCTTAGTCGTCCACGCGGGCCCAGTGCGGGTTGGACGACTTCACACACAACCTTTGAATCTCTTCGCAGGCGTGCGCAGGTTTCCTCACGATGTTTTCCTTCACCGTAAGAGCGTCGGATAACGAACATATATTTTTCGAAAATTCGAAAACACATTGGTACGTGGCAGGATTTGAACCTCAGCCCTCCCGGTAGGAGGGCGACAGTCCACACCATTGAGCCACCAACGCTCTATTGTTATTGTTATAATGTATTTATTCAAGCTGAAAATACGTGGTTTACTACCATAATAATTATATGAATATTCTTCTATAGGGAATTTTACTCAATAATCATTTGTTTTTTTCCTCTGAAGGAGATCGATTGGTAGGGTACCTACCACAGACATCCGAATATACAATAAGACTGGACAAGCCGCCAAGTTTATAGGCAGTCCCAATGTCGCAATTTCTTTTCGGTTCTTACCTGTGAAAAGTTATTATATTTCTTGGTAAATTTACTGATTCATTGCGATGATGGCATGTTACAATTGCACAGGATGGCATTTTGGAAAAAAACGGTAATTTCTTCTAATATTCGTGGGTCTTGACTCGTCTCACAGAGCGTAAACTGGCAGCCAGTGTACGCTCGTTGAGCTTACATTTGTCGCACTTTAAACGCGGCTTGCCCCATCTCCTGTATTGGGAAATCTGTGGTACCTACTAATCTCCTAATCCTAATAACTACTAATCCATCTATTTCTTCCGCCTAAAAATGTATACCTTAAGTAAAGCTCTAGGATGAAAGGTGCGAGTTAAATTACACGATTATACTGTCCACACTGGATAACACATCGTCTTTACTTCTCAAGCTGTGCACTGTTTGTTTCTTTGTGTGAATACATGTGATAATTGCTACTGGCCAAATTAGTCATAAAATAATCAATGCCTGCCTTCATGGAGGGGTTTGAGCCGCAATCCTCCCACCGGTTCCGTACAATACAGGTTGTCAGAACCTTTTACGTTGGTTGGAAAAATTCGCCATGGTTGACTTAGAATTCAATAGATAGACTTTAAGACCGACTCAAATAATTGTAATATTCAATTACTAATATAAGTACATAGTTATTACTTCCTATTAAAAAAATCTCGTTTTGAAACTACCATTATCATATCATCCTGAAATCTACAAATTTAAAATGTTATACATTTTTACAATATAAGAATTTGAGCAGTTCGTACCTTAAAGTCATGAACAAAGATATAAAATGGACAAATCATCCAATTCTCTAAATAAGATTTCTTGTGTAACACTATATATCCCGTCAAATAGGGGAAAGTAAAAAAGCCCAAGGGTCCAGAAACATACTTTATTATCATTTCAAGGAACCTTTACGAACTTGTCAAGGAGGTCACATGGTAGCATATTGTAACAATCCTTGATAAAGAGCCTAAATCAATTCTCACCCTTACCTCAAAGATTTATGATCCAAAATTCTTTACTCACTCCCACACGTCTTGTACAGAGTTTATTACATACGAAATTGGATTGAATACCTGAATGAGTAAGGTTAAGATTCGCTTGTGCAGCTCCCCGAACTGGCATGCATGTCTGGTCAGTAAATTCAAATCGGACATTTCCGTTATACAGCATCAGTATTTCCATGAATTACGAGTTTGACACCGTTATTGATAACAGAATTTGGCGAACTAATACGTGACGAATCGGATGCATACTCCGGTCTATCTCTCAAATTTGGAATATTGCAATTGGGTTAACGTCTTGTGGAGTCAGCCAAGCTAATGTGTTTCGATATTTGGTTTAGTTTGATTGCGGGCAATTGGCACCTTGCAATCTTGATTGATTTGACTTTCAATTCCAATTTAAGAGCTTCGTGGATTTAGAAGTGACTAGATTATATTAAATTAATAAGACAGGGAGTCTGCTGTATCGTCATCATTTTAATTTTGTTTCTGGAGCTTTTACTTTACCCTATAATTATGTGTCATTCTAGTTCTCGTATAAGGAATCAAGATTCTGTAATCAGAAGGCCTGTGTACTGCATTTAGATTTATAAAATTTTACCCACAGAATATGTGGTGAGATTAGGTTGTAACTCATTACACGGGCCCAATATGTTAACATTGTAGCCGGGATCAATAGCCCTTCGGAGCACTCAAACATATTATTTGCCTGATTCTAGTGTTTCAGCCTGCTATACACTGACCGAACTGGTAAAAATCGCACAAGTGAAGTTTACTAGATGACTTACCCTTGGGATATAAACCCACGATCCCCGGATTACACAAAGATCTAAACTCAACGCTCAAATTACGTAAAAGAGAACGACGTAAAAGATAAATTAATACATTACGTTAAAATATGCAAACGGCAACTCAATCTGTGTTAAGAATACCTAGCTATAGATGACTCGCTCAAATGCCAACCTACTTAATTAGGCTTTACTTCAGCAAGGGTTAAAGGAAGATCTTGAAAAGGCTAAAATATTGTTATTTTAATATAAACGATAATAATGCATATAACTTTATTTATGAATTCATATTTAAACAAACCTACAGCCCTGCTGCTTCAAATAAAACGAAATAAATTGCGAGAGTCTATTTACGGAAAATACATTGAAGGATCTAATAAAGTCAATACAATGTTTGTGTACAATTTATCTCTTTTATCCTATTTTCCTATATTTACTTTCTATTCGATGAGCTCCGAGAATCGTAAAAAAAATAATACAATGCGATGTAATGATAAATTTGCTCAATCATGACAGTTAGATACGGATTTGGTGAATTTCTTTGGTTAATATTTAATATAAACATTAATTAAGCATATAACTGTTATTTATGAATCATAATTAATTAAGCCTCTCATCTACAAACTCCAGTCTACCGATAGAAAATGAGAGAGATAATTGCACGGGAACGACTTTGAACGATCCAATGAAAGCTATACAATTTGGAGTACAACTTTGTCGCACTTATATTTTTTTACTTAATTTCCTCTATTCATTATCTCCGCGATGAGCTCCAAAACAACACAAAGAGTAACACAAGGATTTCGCTCAAAAATGAGCGATAGTTTGGCATGTTGAACGGCTTTTTTTGGTATTTCTGTATTATTCTTCTTTTGATATTATGGGATATATAGATGATTAGGTTTATATAATCAATTTTTCATTCATCCTACAACGAAACTACTAACAAAATTTTTCAGCCTAAAACGTCCACTGATGAACTCCCTTAATGTTTTTTATGCAGACCGATCTCTAGCAATTGACATCCATCAGCTATCCGCCACCTTAACCAGGTCATCTGGGCATCTTGTTTGGGGTCGGCCTACGGTTCGTTTTACGTTACGTGGACGCCATTCGAGAATCTTTCTGCCTTATCAGTTCAACGCACTATGTACCTTCCCCTGTTTTTTTACATCGCTCAAATATAATATCGCATTTTACTCATGATGAGAATACCAAACTTGAACTGATCTGTTAAGTTATTAAATCGAGTTGAGTGTAGAGTTTATTGCCGGAACGGAATCCCGTTTTTCCACACTACAATAGTTACTTTTGACACAAACATAGCAGACTTAAACATGGAAGTTTGTTTAAATGTTTATAGGCAAACCTGATTATTATAGTTTATTGGGCAATGAACGAACGATTGCGAAGACGGTTAACGTCCTGGATGAGAGAAGCGAGGACGGAATCTAGCGCAAAATGGGAGAACCTGTCCAGCCGTGGATCGTAGGTTGAGGACAGTCCTTTGATTCTGTTCCGCCTCGTCTCTATCCACATTTGCTCATTGACATCACCGTCATGAAATTGTAGCCATTCAATATAAAATTTAACGTATTTCTATGTGTATTGGAAACGTAAAGGTAAAAAAGAGTAATACGATATGCGTGTGTATTCAAGTTAACATCAATCATCGAACACTTTTATCTTTTAGGCGTTTGTCACATCTGTAGCAAATTGAGCACATATACGGATTTAAGGATTTCTTATGGGTACATACATTTGCGCTGTTAAATCTTCAAAGACGTATACGGTATGTACAAAGTAAATTCACCTGTATTGGATAGGTGATCAGAGATGTGTTTTTGTTAAAAAAGAAATTTTTGTACTGGTTCCATTTGAAGCCTATTTGCAATATTCTAATATATCATCCAGTTGTAGAGCTTCGTTAATAAGGATGTTGAGTCTTTGTATTCATTTATATCTCTACCGTACTACTGAATAAACCTTAATGAACCGCTTAACAGTAACTCAAGCATACGATTTTATTTTTTTTTTATTTATAGGGACAACAGCAACAACACAATATACAATATAACAAACGGGAAAGACAATTAAAGTCCTCAAATAAAAATTGTTTAGAAAGACATCCGAATGCGTAATAAAATTAAACAATTAAAATATAACAGATGAGGCAACACAAAACCAACACAAAGAAATTACTTTTAGATGCTTTCAAAAAATTTCATGCCTACAGCACTCCTCGCCGAAGCCTTAAAGTCAAAAATAACATAAATTATCACCAAGCGCACCGGATATTGGTTTTGCCTATAGTGTACGACAAGTGGATGGAAAAGAAGTTTAGTTAACGACTCAGATAAAATCTGACAATCAATGGAACCAGAGGGAAAGTTTTAATAAAGAGAGCAAATATCATTTTATGTCCGCCATCACGTCAAGTGGAAAGTGTTGTCTCTCAAGTTGTGTAATTTGAAGGAATCGTAGAATAGTAGGAATTATACGATAACACAAAACCGGATCAACTTTTTGTGATCTTTCATTTCCGTTATACATAAATATCTAGGATTCTTACCTGAATTGCTTTTCAGAAATACAACACAACGCATAATAACAAAAAATATCCATGGCATGCACACGCGCCTCTGCCTAGTTAAGCTGAAACCTGTATTGGGTACTACAACGGATTAATCATACTTATATACTTTTTTTACTACATACATATTATACATAGAAAACACCCACTATTACAAACAGTTCATGCACACAAATGTGTGTATTGCCCGGGGGTCGAAACCCGGTTGCAGTCGACGTCTCAACCGCAACAGCAAATGGGTCGTCAAGTCAATAAAAGATTTTATTTTTTTAATTTGGAAATATTCTTCGGAATAGCGCATCACGAAACCCAATGACTTATTACTGACTCTTATTTATCTCATATATTTAAACTGCCGTGGTCTAGTGGGCACTGTAGTCGGTAGCGTAAACCGCAGTTCGTAGGTTCGGATCCCGCTGAGATTGGACCGGCCGTGGGGTTTGCCCAATCTCCCCATAACAGCATCTTTAAGGTTGTTGCTCTGCAGTGGGACGCTATAGGCTGTTGATGATGATATCTTGTACTGTGAGCTGAAAACAAAAAACCTTAAAAAACTGCATAAGATTAACGCTAGCCATAATATTAGTTTCAATTTTATTCTTACCGAAATTCATTTAAATTTAGAAAAAAAAATTCGTCCACTTATTCGTGTCCCTTTCAAAAACAATCCGTCCGTGCGTCTATTCGGAACAAAACTGATCAAATTTAGCACAATTCATTAAGCTGCACGGTGATGCGTCCCGAACCACTTTTACCCGCGCCTGGACAAAAGCCCCAATCCAACTTAGTGTTTTTTTATTGCTCCAATGTACATCGGTTTAGCGACCCGTTGAGATGGAATAAATGAATTGATATAGGGTTAGCGATTTCATCATGATTATTATATTATGCCTATACGTGGTCCCCAATTAATCCGACCTCGTCCGAGCCGACCGTTTGGTTACGAGCTGGCTCCGGGCGGTGAACTTCTCTGGGCAGTGTGGAAAACTATGAATAGACGGGTGGGTGATGGCCGGTGCCGGTGAAGAAGGGACGGGAATTAAGATGAGTAAAGCAGTACTGTGCGACTGTTCGTGACCTAGACAATTGCAACACCTACTGTCTTCCCAACTGTCATCTCGTTGTGGTTTTCGGAACCTCTGGGTGACAAAAGACAAAAGGGCGATTAAAGTTGCCCAATTGGGGGACGCAGCTCCCCCAAGTCGCGCTGCGCAAGAAACACTACCGTACCAATCCTTTACACGACATTTCGCCGCATTTCAGGCGGCGATTGAGAACCTTTGATAATGCAAGCCTGATGTTCGTTCATCTGTCAGATATATACTTTACTTTAAATCCAATTTCAATCTGTAGTCATTAGTTCCGACTTAACAGAGCAAAGTTTCGCATTTTTCGACAGACACACTCACTCACTCACTCATTGCATCAACAAATAATAGACTTCCCATTAACCCAGAAAGCTGAATTCGTCGATTAGGATTTAATGGCCTACATAAAGGGAAATATGAAACTCGAAAATCGAAGCTCTGGGATACCTGGTTGACCGCTAGATAACAAAATCATCAAAATAGAATTCTACTTCCCATTACCACAGACCGTTAAATTTGGTTTACAGGTCGGGTTTAATGGTTACCATAAATGGAATAGACTACTTGATAATCGAAGATTCTGGGTACTGGTGACCTGCTTAGAATAACAAAACGGGCCAAGCCAAACTATAAGAGATTGACATTACCCCTTTAAACAATAGTATATTTACATGGTGGGCCGGCTCATCGATGTCAAAAATTCGGGGGACCGTAGTGCCCGCAAGTCGGAGCGCGCTGACCAACACAAAACAGACATGTTGGTGCCCACAATATTTGTGGGTACGCCCGGATCGACCCGGAACCCTTTGGTGTCGGTAGCCGACGTTCAACCATTAACCCATGGGTACGTCTATATTCCTTTCAGGTTCTAGAAAAGAAGTAAAAATCCCACCAAAAAATTCTGTAAAAATGTTTCTTTCCTAGTCTCGATGTGTTCTACGCTTGCTATGCTGTTATTCCTCCTCTAAGGTAAATATGACACCTCAAGCTAGGCTCTCGCTCTCTCGCGACTCATCATATTATGCTTAATTTGGCGCACCTGTCGCACGGTAACTTCCTGTAAAGTTGCACTCTATGAATCCTACCTTCATCTCTGGGACGCTATCTGAAGGTATATAGGCATCCTGTTTTTCCACGTGGACGGAACTGTGTACCGTCAATGGGTAGCGGTTTCTGGCGCGATAATCTGATTGGTGCAATGGTGTCATGAGCACCCTAGTTTGTATCCTATGTTGTACTCTTCACGGCCAATCACACAACATTACATAATTTAATTCAGTAAAGGCACCTTATAGACTTTTGGACGCTTTTGTCCTGATTCATTACCTTTGTAGGATTATACAGCAGCTCCCACGGACTTGGCTACGATTTTTCACAGAGTGTTTTTGGGGGATATTCGGCTTACGTGTACATTTTTAACTTGATTGCATATGTTCAGTGGTCGAGCTAGCTGCAGCGTTTGCTGAGTGCTATTACCTGATTGCCACTGGATCTGTTTTATGTTTACTTGTATGTTTTTCTTATTCTTATTACTTGTGTTTCTGTGGCCCCATAATGTTTTTTTTTTCTCTTTTCATATGGACTCGATAAGTCGAAAAAAGGGATTCCCAATTCCGTTTAGTTTTTTAAAATGCGTCATGGATCTATTGTTTTCAATAGTTTACTTTACTTCATATTCGATCTGTTTAGGTAGATTTTAATTCAGTTGCCTTTATACAAGCTTGTCTCTATAACAATTACCTATTTAAAGTGTACTGGAAATATTCTTTTTGGTTTAATGCGTAGCAATTATTGATAGTGGCTCGCATGGCATAGCCACATTAGTTGGAATTCCGTTACCTCTACCGGAACGAAAGTGCAATAA
>PQWD01007981.1:38378-160858 GCA_019425675.1 Leucinodes orbonalis
AGTTCTTTAATAATTGTTTACAACAGTCTGTGGTAAACATAACATTCCTATATACTTTATTTTCATTCTATATAATGATACGAAGAAGCACATGCCCTATCAAAGCGACAGTGTAGGAACAACAATTTATTTTTTACTTCCTATATATAGGCTGAAATCGAGAACATTAGCGTTTTAAAAAAACCTACTCGTGATTTAACGTACAACCCTAAATATCATCATCATCAGCTCATTAAACGTCCCCACCGAGGGGCACGAGCCAACCCGTATAGGGTGATTAGGCCTTAGTCGTCCACGCGGGCCCAGTGCGTGTGGGACGAACTTCACCACACAACCTTTGAATATCTTCGCAGGCGTGCATGAAGGTTGCGATGTTTTCCTTCACCGTAAGAGCGTCGGATAACGTACACATAATTTCAAGAATTCGAAAACACATTGGTACGTGGCAGGATTTGAACCTCAATATAAGGCAAGTCTATTGATACAAAAATTATAATTTTTAAACCCTGAAAATCATGTGAAACACTTTGTGATGGATCAATAATACATATTAGCCCAGGAAAAGGCTTGAAGGCACCGACCTCAAATACTCTCTTCTACCTTTTTCATCCAGCCTCCACCAGCGACCTTTCGTAAGTCGTCGGTCCATCGGGCGGTCGGTACGCTACACTTACAACAGCGCGTCTCCACACCATCAGAACTCGTCTGCTCTAACGGCCATCAGTTCTGTGACATACGTGACCAGCACACTGCCACTTTAATTTGCTAATCCGGTGAGCTATGTCGGTAACTTTAGTTCTCTTGCGGATAACATCATTGATTTTACCTTTAAGAGAGACTCCTCAAGTGCGCACTCAACCAAGGAAATAGTGAAAGAAACTTGGTAAACTTTACGTATGATTTTACATTCTCGAAGCCATCCATATTGTGAAATTTCAATGAACCTCTTTGAATCTGACTGCCATAAATTCGTAGGCTGCGGCACGTTGCAATAACTCTCGATATATCTGTTGACAGCTACCCGTAATCACTTTATACCCCTCCATTTTCATGCTGCAGCAACTACGAGGGTGTGATGTATTTTACAAATAATTGATACAAATTGATTTATTTTCAGACTTAAATCCCAATAACATATTGTGGTTTACTATTAATGCAAATTAATTAATATTTACAATTTTATAATAAAAATATGAAAGTGTAAGGGAGCCATCGTTGAAATCGGGGAAATGTCGTTAACACTCATCAATCCGCATTGAGCCCTCGTGGTGGGTTATGGCCCGATACCTCCATAGCTATGTTGTGCGGGAAGGATTGTGTCCTAAATTGGGTCGTTATACGCTGACAATGGGGGTGCCATGCTTGCGTGGCACCCCCATTGTACATGCGTTACTTAGGCCGCCGATACGAAGGCGACCATGATAGCACGTCCCATGGACGCCGACTTTTACGTGCGCGAGGTGAGAGAACTGTGAAAGCTAGTGTGTTGTGTTTCACAAAGCTTTATTAATTCAACTTGTGGTTTCAGGAAACCTGTAGCAGTATTACATTATACAGCACCAGTAGAGATATGACTTATTCTAATATAAATGGCAGCGCTATCAATTGATCGAATCGTTATTCACAGTACATCATGCTTTTGAATATTATTGTATTTTCATTTAAAAATAAGCATTATTGACTATGTAGCAACTGATTTCCATTGCACAAAAATAAATTAAGTATTAGGAAAACATTAGAAATGTTGTTCCTAGGTGAACATCCTACAACATGGGCATGTAGAAACCAGGTTGTGGAGATTCCTAGAGTTTTGTTTCATTTGTTGTAAATATACTATGGCCGATGGGGTGGAAAGGTTCTTGAGTGGCGTCCGCGTAACGGAAAACGAAGCGTAGGCCGACCCCCAACCAGATGGTCTGATGATCTGGTTAAGGTGGCAGGTAGCAGATGGATGTCAACTGCAAGGGATCGGTCCGCGTGGAAATCATTAGGGGAGGCCTTCGTTCAGCAGTGGACTTTCTAGGTTGTAATGATAAATATACTCAGAACCTCTCCGTTTCTAATTATACTAATTATTAATTTTACACATACAAACACTGTGTAAATTAATTCTTCACGAACACAATAACTGAAATAGACATTACCATATTATAATTAACATAAAACAATGTTATTGGAGTCAAGTTGTCACTCACTGGAAAATTAATTTAATCGCGTAATTGCTTCGTTTGCATAATGAAAATTGTTACCGATCATAAGCTCCGTGTTCGTGTGTTCTCGGGATAAATCGGGTTGAAGGACTCCCGATATTTCGAAATTACGCATAGAATCGAAAACTGATGCTTTTTAGTAAAACACTTGATTGCTTCGAGCAAGAATTGTTTATGTCAAAGAAAATATCATCATCATCAGCTTATAAACGTCCCCACCGAGGGACAAGAGCGTACCCGTAAAGGGTGTTTAGGCCTTACTCGTCCACGCGGGCTCAGTGCAGATTGGCCAACTTCACGCACAACCTTTGAATCTCCGTAGGCGTGCGCAGCTTTCCTCACATTGATTTTCTTCACCGTAAGAGCGTGGCATAAACGTAGATATAATTTTGAAAATTCGAAAATACATGTGTACGTGGCGAAATTTGAACCTGCAGCCCCACATGTAAACGCGATAGTCCATACCAATGAGCGATGACGAAAAAATATACTAAGTCCAAAATTTATGGACTAGTATTTGCACTGTTTTTAATGAATCTATAGCATAATAACATACGTATGAACAATGTTTAACTATAAGAACTCTTTGTCTCTTTAACCTTTTGAATTTACAGCTGGATATCTGGACTAGGTGGTAAACTCGATCCTGAGTCGTCTAGGTAGGTATCACCGCAGTGACAGATATCATCCCGTGAAACAGTGTAATTCACTTTTGTGTTTCGGGATGAGGGCACCGTAGCTTGTGAAATTACCAGTTATAAGAGACCATCTGTTGTCTCGGATGACGGGCGCAGTGCGGCATTGATGTAGAATAATAACTGTATCAGCTGTTCGTCTCCTTCAATGCTGCTTTGTCATGGTTAGGCGTATCACTTATCATAAAAAATATAGGTCTCCCCAATTTACCCCTCATGGATGGCGGCTGTAAGAACGATTTACAAATAATTAATACATTTTTCATAGTTTTTTTATTTGCTAATTCCAGTTTACAATAACCTCTTAGTCTCAAAAATAATAACAGCTTTATTGCAGATAACGTAAGAGTTTCGCGTTGACAGCTGCATTAGTATACACTGTCAGCTGTAAGCGTCTTCAACCTTAGGTTTCTTATCAATTTTTATGTTCTATACCTCTTAAGTATTTTTACAATTGTATAATTTTCTCTAACATCGATTCTTGAAAACAACTGAGTATAATAACAACAAATACTGTGTGTGTAATGTGGTTTGTTATAAAAATAATTCGTTTTGCGTTCTAACATAATAACATTTTTGACGAATCACTGTAAATCAGCCCATTTAACCACATATCCAGTATAAATCTCCGAGATTTGAGAAGATCTATTGAATTCACTTCTATCCCGATTTGATAAGTGAAAAATGCGAATATATTAGGTGAGCATTCCTGCCAACAGCTGAGTAATGAAGTTTCGAGTGCGGAAAATAGCACAATGGCGATAATACTAAAGTTATTTGAAACTTTTTTTTTATATTCCAAGTTAAATATGAGCGTCACTGGCTTATTGGTTTCTTTTTGACGACCCATGTAAGTGGTTGGGATATCGGCTCTTACACCTATCACACTAATAGGTTCAATCCCCGGGCATTACAAACATATGTGTACATGAACACACTGCCTTCCATTCGGGAAACACTGACGCAGGTAGGTCATCCCACTGCTTTTCGTCTTTTTCAAGTTATATATCCACTAACATTCACACAGCGCCATCTATCCCCAAACTAAGCATAAACCTGTAATATAGATACTAAACAACGGATAAGCATACTTAATACTTTTTGTAAATACATACATATTATGCATAGAAAACACCCAGACCAATACAAACAGACATGTTCATGCATACATATGTTTGTAATGCCCGGGGATCTAACCCGTAACACTTGGTGTAAGAGCAATATCTCAACCACATACATGGGTCGTCAAAAACAACCAGCATCACAATATTGCCGTATCGGAGACCCGACTGCAAGTCTGTCTGTCTGTTAGTCAACAGTAATCCGGGTCAAAGGCCGTAAGCCGCACGGGACAAAGCCGCGGACAGTCCAGGTATAATAAATTCCGGGATAATCCTAGACGTGCTAGGTCGGAAAGATTACGAGTGAACTGTGCCGTTGAAATATGGCTGGTGTTGTTTTTAATGGTTGTTTGGGTTGAAGTTATAAAACAAGATAATGAAAGGATGTGGAGGGATCGATGGTGTAGTGGCGTGTTCTTTAGACTGTGACAACCTATTTGGTGTAATGGTTGAGACGTAGGCTGTTAGAACAAGAGTTCCGGGTCCGATCCCCAGGTAGAGCAAACATTTGTGTGCATAAACAGATCTGTTTGAATTGGTCTGGGTGTTTTCTATGTGTAATATGTATGAATTTACAAAAAAAAATTGTGGATTCGTTGTTAAGTATGCATCTCTTCAACCTGTCGCAGTCCACTGCTGGACATAGGTCTCCCCCATTTTGCGCCATATATCCCAGTCCTCCGCTTTCCTCATCCAGCCTCTACCAGCCACCAAGCTTGCCAAGACTTGGTCTCCACTCCAGAACTCGTCTACTCCAACGGCCATCGGTTCTGCGACATACGTGACACGCCCACTGCCACTTCAACTTGCTGATCCGTCGGGCTATGTCGACGTGGCTATTCTCACGGATTTAATCATTTCTGATCATATCCGTAAGAGAGACTTATATATGCTAATGATTAATTTAGGGCCAGATGGCGGGATGATGTGAATGTCAGTGTTATTATTATTATTATTTACTATAATGAAATTCAAGCAACTATTACAAAGGTCGGATACCAGATACATGACCATGCTCTGTGAGAGATGCTTAGTTGTTATCAAGGAATAGTAGTCGGTCACTCTTCAATGCGCATTAGAGCCGCGTCCCCACAGATTTCCCAATACAGGAGATGGGGCAAGCCGCGTTTAAAGTGCGACAAATGTAAGCTCAACGAGCATACACTGGCTGCCAGTTTACGCTCTGTGAGACGAGTCAAGACGCACGAATATTAGAAGAAATTACCGTTTTTTCCAAAATGCCATCCTGTGCAGTTGTAACATGTCATCATCGCAATGAATCAGTAAATTTACCAAGAAATATAATAACTTTTCACAGGTACGAACCGAAAAGAAATTGCGACACTGGGACTGCCTATAAACTTGGTGGCTTGTCCAGTCTAATTGTATATTCGGATGTCTGTGCGCGTCCCTGACGAGGGCTATATCTTCACATATCTATGCTTTGTACACCTTCAATTAATAAACGAGCCCATAACACTCTTCTTGGGCATCGGTCTTTCTGACTTAATACTAGGTGGTAGACTCGGTACTGAGTCGTCTAGGTAGGTAATAGCTAGTGAAATTACCGGGTATATAAAACCGAAAATCCGCCGTCTTAGGTGACGGGCGCAGGACGGTATTGGCGAGGAATATAAATCACTTTATACAGTGATTGTTTTCTTCATGACTTCTCTGTCATGGTCAGACATGTCACTTCTCATCAGGTCTTTCTTTCTTTCTTCTTTCTAAGTTGCAAAATCTTGAATCGATCTCGCATGGTGCTACGCCATCAAGTTTAAATAAACCTTTTCGATACCAAACTACAATCCAAGCCGTCTCAGTTATTGGTTTCTCTTCAATAAATAATTCAGCTCTCTATCCCCTACAACCAAATCTAAACCGATAAATCATACAGAATTAACATTTCACGTAATGGACACCGTCGGCGAAAATTAATAGGGGTTATGTCCATCAGCTTGCAAAATGCACGGCGATGTTGGTTTAGGATTGGGTGTGAAGATCACTCATACACTCCGGTATTTATGAGGGGCAGACACTTTGTGTTCACGGCTACCTTGAGGTCGTTTTCATATCTTATAGCCTTCAGAGGTTAGATATAAACTGAAGATAAGGTAATTTGCTTAAGTTTGACTACTTGCTCGAGGGCTACATTTACTAGGCTGTAGACACGGTTCTGTGTCATCTAGGGTGGTACTTCCGCAGTGCCAGATATCGTTCCCTGAAATAGAAGTGTTAAGCACCTTGTGTTTAGCAACACTAAGCTGGTCTTTAGTCACGATTGGTAAATCTTTTTGGAGTGCTCGGTAACGTAGTGGCTAGTTCAGTTGGCGAACGCAGTCAAGCAAAGATCGTAGGATGAGCTGAAAATTGTTTACTTTACGAGTACGTCCAAGGACAGATGCAATAAATGCACGCTAATGATTTCTTACGGTGAAAGGAAACATCGTTTTGTTAATTTTATTTTTTATTTTATATGTAAGTATCCAGTTGAATTAATTACGTTAACTTCTTTGTCGTATATTCAAAACACGTCTGCTGACATATGGCTATTAAAAAGCTTTAAAAACAGGATAAATCTGATTCAATCTCACACCTACACGAAAATAAAATAAAAAGGAATATAATATTTTTCATGTGTTTTATGAACAAGCAGAGGCTAATATCTTCATCGTTTCCAATTGTCCTCTTATTAAATATAATTTAAATAAATGAACGTAATTTGAACGTTAAATATATTGTCAAATTGCTAAGCAAAAGCCGGCGAGAAAGCTGCTTCAGATCTTATTTTATTTAATATAGATTGAGACGCATGATTTGTCCTCAAACAAAATCCAAATTAAACTTCACTGGCAGTGATTGAAGAGGCGAACGTAATATTGTAGAAAACATTCTCCGATAAAGTTATATTTTAACAACATTATCTAAATCGTACGACAGCTTCCTAGACTCAGTAATTGATCTTGTTCACAAACATACTGTGCTATATTGAACTTAATCGATAAGTGACTAAGGTCTATAGTGTGGTGACAGTGGAATTGAAACAGATCTGGGATCGTAAGTTAATTAACCAGCAGTGCTGGAAACTAGTTTGGTTATCTAGGATTTATGGAGAATCCTCGCTGAAAGTCGCGTCATTTGAAGTTAATTTATGAAAAACATGTCATACGTTAGTTAATATGTTCATTTATTTTGTTACTTTACAATCAAATAAGACCCATACATTATTTTTAATACTTACAAGTAGATTATTCAAAAACAGTTTTCATACATATTGTATACATATTGAGGTTTTCTTTTAAGTATGTAAGTAGAAGGGCCTCGCATTAAGTTAATTTACCATTATTTTCATAGTGTGATAATGTATGTGCAGATACTTTATTCAGTGAATTAAAAATAAATGATTTCTGTTTAATACAATAACAAATAAATATACTGTAGAACAAAAGGTTGCCCCAGTAACATATTCATATATGTTACTGGGGCATATTCATTTTTACGTATACTAAAATAAATAGCTTTCGTGATGCAATCTGTGTATGAAACTTAGATCGATGCTTCATCCGAAGATTATGGGTACGCATTCCAAAGGTACGACATATAGTGGTAGTTCGATCGTTCGTTCGATATTAAAATAATAAATGAATATCCACTGACATTGACACAGCGCCATCTAGCCCCAAGTTAACCCTTGGACCGGCAATGACGCTTTAAAGTGAAAGACACAATAGATTTCAGAATTCCGGCGTTCAATGGGTTAAGCGTGAAGCCTATATAATATAGGGTACTAAACAACGGATAAACATCCTTCTATGCTTCCTTTTGTAAATTCATACATATTATATATAGGTCTGGGTGAGACCAATAAAACAGACATGTTAATGCCCGGGCAGCGAACCTAGAACCCTAGGTGTAGTAGCCGACGTCTCAACCATTACACCAAATGGGTCGTCAAAATTTTCCTAGGTTAGTCAGATTAAAACAAGCAGAATAATAAGATTATATGAATAAAAGCCATGATTCAGAAGGCACGTGAAGCTTCGGCTACTGTTTTATTTTGATGTAACCTTTTCATGAATAGCAAACGACGCAGTTAAACACATAAACAAAAATGTACAATGGACAAACAGTTTCAATACTATAATAAGACAATTCTATTTATTTAGTAAATACCATTAAACGCACCGAGATACATGTATTTACCGATAAGATAAAGCTCAAACGGTTCAACGAGTCCTAAATAAATATTACGCCGATATTTACCGAGGAGGTAATATCACAGTGAAATAACTATAAAAATATCGAGCCAAGTGTCCAAGTGTCCAGTTAGAGAAACAAATAACTTAGGAATAACATGGGAGCGGAACTAAATTCTCAACATCTGCTAGCCTTGGAGGAAAGCTTTGTTCTAGATGTCTTTGTACTGGAAATAAACTGCAGAATTTTCCTTCCGATAGTGTGTTTGAACATTGACAATTTTAACCGATACTCGACCAAGTTTGTTTGTAGCAAAAAGTGGTTCATTCAGAAAATGAATTAGTAATGTTTTCTCTATCGAATCACTTGATAATATCAAATTATCATTATAAGTATTGGTACATAGATAGTACATAATATCAAACATTACGAGTTCACATCTGCTCTTTATACATCCCCACTGAGGGGCATAAGCCTACCCGTATAAGATGTATAGGCCGTAATCGTCCACACTTGCCTACGGTACGTACGGTACGGTACGGATTGGCCAACTTCAGGCAAAAACTTTGAATATCTTCGTAGACGTGCGCAGGTTTCCTCACGATGTTTTCTTTCACCATGAGAGCGTCAGATAAACGTATACATAATTTCGAAAAGACATTGGTACGTGGCGGGATCTGTACCTGCGCCGTCCAGAAGGACCCCAAGGCAACAGTCCACACCAATGAGCCACCGACGCTCTATTACGAGTATCTGTATTCAAATTGTTGTTCAATAACAATCGATAGCCTTTGAAGCAGACGATTTCTTAAGTAGAGACCGTGTCTAAGCAAGTGTCGCCTGGACCGATGGACTGAAGATTTGCAAAAGTATCCAGTAGATTGTACAGACTGAACGTTAGCCAGCTTCCAAGTCTTAGGAACTCCAGTGCGCTTAGAGTGGTGATATAGGCTGGTCAAAATTAGAGACAACCCGCGCAGTTCAGGACCACTGGCTGTAGCCAGGGGTAACCTCATCAAGACCACAAAGTGTTTTGAACAACTTCTTTTCTTTAAGAAAATAATCACAGATAACTGAAGTACAATATAAGATTCATAAAGTAGCCGGTACATATTAGACTTCATTCCATTGATCATTCTATTAATCTTTTTTGTGAGCACATAATAAGCACATGAACTAGCCATTCGTGTCACAGGTCTCTTCCTTACTGAACAATGGACGAAATTACCTATGAAACAAAAAGATATTTTTCCAAAAAACAAACTTCAATAATGTAAAAGTTAAGCCACTTCCACAAAGCTATGTCGACGTACAGAGGTATTGAAGCGCTATAAATTAGCCGCCTTATCTCGCTGACCATTCGTGGCACATGCTCGTGGATTACACTCTCGTAAGAATCTTTTATTTCGCCCACGAATTCTGTTTCTGAAACAAGGAAATAAAGTTACGGCCGATAGAATTTGCCCGCGTTAACTACTACTGACTTGGAAGTTGTTACACTGGGATGCCTTGAATCACATTTTGAATGTGAAAAGGTAGAAGATATGTCGTGAAGCGACAAATGAGAAGACCAATAATAGAGGGATATGGAATTTAATATAAAAGACCTAATACAAAATAACTAAACGTGGATGGGAATGAGTGGAGGTGTAGAGTGAGAGGTATGTAAGATGAAGGTGTATTGTGTGATAGCTTGTATCTTCCTTGTTCGTCTTCTACAGCTTAGGATGCACCAGGAAACCGCAGTGATGAGCACGATGGCACGAGCAGTGACTTTGAGGCGCCGTGGAGGGCTTGATTCCACAGAGCCGCGTAGTATTAGGGCGCTTCCAGGGACTCACTGGCACCTGGTGCGCGTCATCTCCGGCGATAGGACACCCGAAGCTCCAATAGTTTGGCTTCTCACGTAACAGCCTCGGCAGCAGCAGCGGCAGCAGCGATTTGTGGAATGTAAATGAGAGTTTGGTATATTATGATTCTCCACAAAGAATAGACTCGTATCAGACTAGTAAAATAATCCAAAAGAAACTGTAAAAGAATGAATCGAAAAGACTCCAAAAGAATGAATCGAAAAGAATGCGTACAGCAGCCAAAGGCCTCTATTTATATCAGCCTTTGACAACCGTCTAATTTCAAATCATTTCTATTTAATTTCGAAAAAAATTAGATTTTAACGTAGGTCATATAGCTAAAATAGGGAATTTAAGAATAAATTCAGCGTTGCTAGGGGAAACGTCAAAAATATAAACAAACATGTCAAATAAATGAAAAAGGTGATTTAAAGTTAATATTAAAGAGAAAACAATAAAAGATTCAATGGATAATGAAGGAAAAATGCTATAGCATCGAATGCAATGGGTCCGGTACGTATAAGTACTCCCGGACCGAAGTAATTGCGGCTGAAAGAATCGAGGGTTACAATGCATAGTGATATTGAAGTGAAAATAATAATAATGTAAATACATATTGTAAAATTGAATAAAAGTAAATAACAAAAATGAAAAGGTTAGTACTACATTTCCTACAGATACTGGACTAGGATAGGTTTTAAGGGCTTTGATTTGTAAAGGTATGTCGCACGGCATAGAAAGCGTGACACTAGCGAAAGCGTATTTAACCTTACCACTCATTTCCACCAGATGAGGAGCTTCATTATATGTATTGCGTACGTCAGGCTTGGCTCTTTTTCTTTCGGGTGAGTATGCGGGCCCGGTTTGGAGTCACTCTGCACATACAAAATCCGTGGATGGTTGTCTAAAGACGACTTGTTGGAACTCTGTAACCAGTAACAGGCATTGAACCCTTCAGTGTCAGTGGATATCTGGATGGTGCGCTTGAGATAGCTACAATGAACAGTGGCGCTCGACATCCCGTGAAAACAATTATTACGTTCAGGATAGGTTGAAAAGAAGTAGACGTGTTTTCAAGAGTGTCAAGTCTCTACCCGTAAATCCGAAGACCGAAAGACTGCATCTTAAACGCGGGTTGGTTACTTTGTTAGATCCCTTTGTCTCTCTGGATGAGAGGCTTCTTACTGGAAACGAATTATATTGGCCAACCTGGTTTTTAAATAGGCTTCAGACTCTAACAGGTTGGAGTAAGGATAAGTTGGCTGGAGAGAGACAAATTTAGACTGTCTTAGTGAGGCAGTCTTAAAGATGGTTTAATTCTAGTCTAGTAAAATTATCGGGTATAAGAAACCTAACATCTGTTGTCTTGGGTGTCGAGCGCAATGCGCTATTGATGGAGAATAATAACTGTTTATCAGTTGTTGGTCTCAATCAATACCGCTCTGTCATAATCAGACGTATCACTTACCATCAGGCGAGCGTTACCGTCCTGTACACTTTGTATTATATAAAAATATATCTTATGTCGGATCCTGCTTGCTTGCTTGGGCATATGTTCGCAAAATTATTTTCAATTTGTCGATAACGCTGTCACTGTACCTAGCATTTGGTTTTCTTCAGTTTGATCTGTGACCATAATCTAAATCGATGCCCCAGTTTCAAACCCCTTATGATACTGAATAATACCAGTATTCAATTAAAAATGTCAAAAATAACTTAAAGAAAACAACTGATCCAATCAAATCTTCAAAGAATTCGGGTGTTGTACGTCCTTCAATTCCTCGTAAGTGTAGTAACTGTAGTCGTGTCTAGTGATTTTATTATCTGTATCAAATTTCATCTGTATTGTGCTTGACTTTTAGAACCACGTGATAGTAAGTACGTAGTTACTATACCCGATCTAGTAGTCCCAGGGCAAATTTGTTCTATAGCTCTAGTTTTGTAATGGAATGAAATTTAATAAAAAAAGAAAACATTTATTGGCTTCAAGTTCACAAAAAATATATATAAAAGAAACAAAAATATACATAAAATACTGAACCCAGTGGCCAATCAGGCTCGAACCTCAGCATACACTGCAGTAGTATAAACCATGCAGCACTGTTATTCTGATTGTATCTGAGGCGAGTGGAACAAAAAATAAACAATTTAATAAATCCATAGACAGTAAAAGTAATAATTTATATCAGGTACATCAACATGTACCGACACATACCAATGTGTTTTCGAATTTTCGAAAATATATGTACGTTATCCGACGCTCTTACGGTGAAGGAAAACATCGTGAGGAATGAAGGTTTCCTCACGATGTTTTCCTTCACATTTATTTTCGAAAATTCGAAAACACATTGGCACGCCTGCGAAGAGATTCGAAGTTTGTGTGTGAAGTCGTCCAACCCGCACTGGGCCCGCGTGGACGACTAAGGCCTAAACACCCTATACGGGTAGGCTCGTGCCCCTCGGTGGGGACGTTTAATGAGCTGATGATGATGACATCAACATTATTTACAATACATAAGCCATGTAAATGAAACAGCACGGAAACCTTGGTCTTGGCCTCGTGGCAGTGGATAATATACCTACACTTACTAAACCTATCTCTCTTGAACCGTTTTCGTTCCTCTGCAAGACAATTTCTCCCCATTTTGCGGAAGATATCCGGTATATACTTTTTATTGCATAATATTCTAGATCATTTTGTTAGCTTACGAGTAAAACCAAATATTATTTGCAATTAAGGATTTTTGCTTTCATAACTCTGCCAGACACCTGAAATAACAGGTTCTTTTAACTGTTCCTAAAGTTTGAAAACAGGTCCTAGTATCAAAACTTTATTGTAAATCTAAGAAAATACTGCTGCTCGTTGCCAGTTTGATTTCATAAAATAACTTTTGATTAAATAAACCTTATATAAAACTCTTCACAAATTCCTAATTTTCCTTATTCAAACAACACTGGGTAGGCTAAATATCAAGACCCTATTATTAATTAGGAATCCACTTTAGATTTTTAATTATTTTTTTTTAATTCTAATCTCAATCAAAGTATCAATTTCTTTACAATTTGCCAAACTGGCCAAAACTAACAATATAAGTCTTCATAAAAATCGTAAATAAAGGCTTTTGACATGTTGTTATAACAAAACCTATTGCGATAAAACATGTCAAAAGCCTTTATATAATCAAGGATCCATTCTAGATCCCAATGATTACTGTTTAACATCAAATCGTCGAAGTATTGTAAACACAACGTGATCTTAGACGATAGCCCGGGAAAGCATTTTGAACCCGAAAATCTCCTGTTTTCTATTCGAGGCATGACTGGGGCTTCGGTGAAACAGGCCATCACATAATGCTGCAAATCTCATACATTTTTATTGCTTAATTTGTGACAGTTGTTATCAAGACAATATACTGGATTGTGTGAGATTATTTGCTTTAAACATATATCTTGTATGCAAATACTTTACTGTAAGTTAATGGATGAAATCAAGCTTTAAAGGAAATGATGAAATTTGTGACATAAATCAATGATGTAAAAATAATGGATTCGTGATATGCTCACAAAACAATCGAAAAAAGTGTTCCGAATGCAGTCAGCAGCAGCACACATACACATATTTCGAATTTCGACCACATTTACCTATACAAGAGTACAAACTGTACTCTCTTCGGCGGTTCGTTTTTGAGGCACGGATGGCGTATCTACCTTTATATATACAAAATATCATTGACATAAGTGAACAATATTTTACTGAAAGTATAAAAGGACTTTCTTACATCATCGTCTAAAATGGACCGTTCCCAACGTCATCTACTGTGGGCATTTTACTGATCAACGTTGAGACTAATTACCTACTCGACAAGTATGGCAAATTATGATCTTATCCAAATCATCACTATCCTTACTTTATCTAGTGAATGAACGTATGATGTGAAATTATGCAATTGTCCATTAATTCATAATATTTCAGATTGCATTAACAAAATTTTACTTCTTTATAATAATTACAACATTATTTAACATTAAATGTTTATTTGTTCTACAGGGGGGTTACCGCAATCTCTTAAAACAGTATTGTTATAATGATATGTCAGCATTTTTGTACCAAAAAAGACGAAGTAATATTATTGTAACACTGTTTTTAGAGATCGGGGTAACCCCCCAGGTTATTTTTTACAATAAGTAATACGTAGCCTAAATATCTAAGTTCTGTCTGGTACAAACCTTAGTAACAATCACAACCATATGATAACTGTCTGTAACACAAGATACTCTTACAAACGAAATGTTTCCCTCAGTATTTTTACATCAAACGAGAAAGGAATTCCGCTTCCAGCCGCTCCGGGATTTATGAAATCTAAACAAAAATAATTGCATTTTTTCGTTTATAACTGGATTTTTATTTACTAATAAAATATTTGCGAGCACCATGGCTACGTAAAAAGTTAAATATTGAGTAAATTTCTGGAAAGTGGCGAGAATGCAAATTGTGTTTACACGGGGATGTCGTAAGTGTTTGTCAACATTCGATAGAAAATCACCTCGCGGCTCGATTATACGGAGACGGCGGAATAAATTGTCACGAAATCGACGAAGGCGGTGTTATTTTATTTATGACACAGATTTCTGTAATGAACTCACTATTTTATATTAATACTAGCTGACTCGGCGACGTCGTACCGCCTAACAGTCAATTAATATCGTGTTACTAAAAGTAACTGAACTAATTTTTAAAACAATTTATGAACGCACGCGTAAACGTTAATCATTTGTCATTATTTTTGAACGAATGTCAACTATTACTTCTATAAGTAATAGTTGACATATTATATTTGACATAATGTTGACATATTATATTTGATATATTTGACAGGATGGACAATAAATGTTTGACAGGTACGAAACAAAGATAACATTTAGAAAAATTATTAATCTTTTATAATTATGTTTTCGTCAAATTTTCATTACTTTTAAGATGTATTCTGCTATTCGGGGGCGGGGACAAATTCAACGAACCAAAAGCCATGAAAATTGGTCAGGCCGATCTCGAGTTATAAGTGTTGTAACAAAACCGATTTTGTTTTATATATATAGATTTTCTTACCTCTGAGGATTCGTAGTAGGTGAAAACAGTAATGTATAAAGAGAAACGTTTATTTTTTATTTATTTATAGGCAGCCATTTGATCGCCATCTCACCTGATGGTAAGTTGGTAAGTGATGATGCGGCCGAGGATGGATCATGCCTGCCTAGAAATACCCTATTCACTCTTGCCTTGAAGACGGCCAGGTTGTAATGATCGGGAAACACATAAGGAGGCAAAGAGTTCCATTCTTTTGCGGTGCGCATTATGAATGAGGCACCATAGATTTCATTGCAAAAAAATGGTATTTTGTTTTGATTTCCGCTTATTCTTCTGTCACGATTGGCTACTTACTAAGAAATATGAGTAATTAAAAATATTTTGAAAGAAGTCCGAAATAGCGCTAAATAAAATCGATAGTTAAATATTTTTAATGCAAATAATGAAATCATTCATATTATTCTCCCCTACAGGAAGAAAAAGTATAGATTTTACCGAAAGTGCGAGTATAATGTACGCTGTAACTAATATTTATGCAACTTACTTAACTTAGACTTACTTAATTTAGACACACAATTTAATTATGAAGTCTTGATTGTTCTTTATAATATGGGATAATTTTCGTTGATATTATCTTGTCAATCGTTCGTACATCAAAGATTAGAAACATTATTTATGAGTTGACTATCTTCTACCTACTACAGTCCACTGCTAGACAAAGGTATCCCCCTTCTGGGCCTCCTTTTTCTAACCCATAATTGAAAAAAAAACATAGAACTAACTAATCTGTCATTCTTTATAACAAATATTGAATCAGCTCAGAGTTTATACACAAGTTTTTTTACAAATCAATAATTCCAATATTATCCTAATGGCTGCCCAATAGAAATATTTTGACAGATTGGATATACATTAAAGGGTCCACTTAAGTATAATATCAAAGGATATTCGTAGAAAGTGACAAATCATTTTTCTAGCCAATATAATATTTTTAAGTGGCCCTAAGTCAATAGAGCGTTATCGGGGTCCGTGGAGGTTCGCACTTTGTAAGTTGTTTGAGGGCCAATGTGGGCGTGTATTGGCTTTAGGTTTATCGTTTTATACGCACATTGGCGAGTTACGTATCACATTTTCAGTATTTGATTTTGTGAAACTTTTACTATGTAATCTTGGGTATTGATTTGAGTATTGAAATTATAATACATTTACCTAGTAAAGAAATCACATTTTTATGTTATAGGTATATATCAGGGCACTCATCTGATGGTAAGTGTCACGCCTAACCATGACAGAGCGGCATTGAAGGAGAGCAACAACTGATAGACAGTTATTATCTTCCATCAACGCCGCACAGCGCCCGTCAACCGAGGCAACAGATGTTAGGTCTCTTATACCCGGTAATTTAACTAGCTACAGTGCCCTCATCCCAAAACACAAAAGTGCAAAACACTCCTGTGTCTCGGGACGATATCTGGCACTGCGGTGGTACCTACCTAAGACGACTCAGTATCGAGTCGTCTAAGTAGTAAAGTAGGTAAAAATAAGTATTTCTGTGAACCTACACTCGAAGTCATATTTAAAGAAATACGGTACATTTTAACGGCTTTGGATTAATTTCCACGAGGAACAAACGATAATAATCAATGAGAATCAATCACAATGATGGCAAATGTTAAAGAATAGACCTTTGAGATAATAATTTCTCCATTCAGGGCATATGAGTATAGCAATTGTAAACTGAGTAACCTCAAACCATGGATGGACAAATTTCAACTACTGCAGCCATCTGCAGTCGCAGAGTACAACAAAGTTAGCCCCTACAAAGTTTCGTGCCAGTAAATTTAGTTTGCGACTAAAAGCTAGACAATTGGTTCCAGTTATAATGGTTATATTGAATTTAGGCTGCGCAAGTGGTCTGTCTGTAAGCGAGACGTCGGACTATATTTCTTCATTATAGACCTGGGATCTAACAAACGGTACTGCGTTTTGGAAGAACGACTTGTTGCATATATTTTGTTTTATGATAATAATAATAAATTGTGTTTACTGTTGTCCACAAAAATATAGGTATCAAATTTTGTGTGTTGTGTAAAACGAAAACTAGGTCATGAGGGCTACATAATTTTAACATTTAGTCATATATACATCTAAAAAAAAAACAAGAGTATGATAAAAGATAATAATCAAAAATTAAATTCGGGATTGTAACAAAAAATAAGAAGGTGTATGTGTACGGTTGTGTCGTGTGCGTGTTGTGCGGTGCAATGCGCAGTGTCGTGTGCGTGTGCTGTGCGCTGTCGTGGCGTGGCGTATCTGTGTGTGTGGCGTTGCGTGTGCATGCGTGTCGCCTTCCGATCTGGAGAGCGCAGGTTCAAAACACGCTGCGTACATTGGTCTTTTCGAAATTATATGTACGTTATTAGATACTCTTACGGTGAAGGAAATCACCATGAGGCAACCTGCGAAGAGACTACAGTGTTAAAGTTCAGATAAATTAATACTACAAATAAGCCACAACAAAGGAAAACATTTTTAACAAGCTGCTTCTATCTACGTAAAGTAGTTATCAATATGTCTCATAGTTAGATTATATGCAGTGAGAGTATAAAGTTGGAGCGCTTAGCCCCAATTCTGCTTATATTAAATGCGGTAGAGCGTCGGTGGCTCAATGGTGTGGACTGTTGCCCTCCTACCGGGAGGGCTAAGGTTCAAATCCCGTACGTACCAATGTGTTTTTGAATTTTCGAAATTATATGTACGAGGAAGTTATCCGACGCTCTTACGCTGAAGGAAAACTGCGCACGCCTGCGAAGTGATTTAAAGGTTGTGCGTGAAGTTGGCCCACCCGCACTGGGCCCGCGTGGACGACTAAGGCTAAACACCCTATATGGGTAGGCTCGTGCCCCTCGGTGGGGACGTTCAATGAGCTGATGATGATGAATACAATCATTATTGTGTCTCAATAGTACTATTTTACACTAATTCGTTCCGTTCTATGCTAGATTTTATTTGTTTACACCATAAGGCAATTTATTTAACTACACAAATACCATTTTAAATAATTAATATTTAAATTGCACGTACCGGAATATTGAGCGTCGATGCTTATTGGTGTGGACTGTTACTATCCGATCTGGATCGCAGCTTCAAATCCCGCCAACCATCAATGTCTTTTCAAATTTATATTTACGACTAGCTTTTGCCCGCGGCTTCGCTCGCATTAAATTCGGGATAACACGGTACTTTTATTTATCACTATACATAGGATTTCCCCTCCCTCCAATTTCAGAATTTTTTATTAGCAAAAATATGTTATAGTGAGCTAACCTTAAAAGACAGACATATGCTGTCGCGACTTTTGTAGATCTTTAAAAGGAGAACAATACTCTCATACATGACTTTTGTGTAACTTTAACCGTTTACGCAGCGTACGCAGCGGAAGCTCCAAGTATGAAAAAGTACCCCCGATTTTGAAACATTTTTCATTACTGCTCCGCTTCTATTACTCGTAGCGTGATGATATATAGCCTATAGCCTTCCTCGATAAATAAGCTATCTAACACTGAAAGAATTATTCAAATCGAACCAGTAGTTCCTGAGATTAGCGCGTTCAAACAAACAAGCTTTATATATTAGTATAGATTATGATGCTCTTGCGGTGAAGGAACACATCGTACGGGAAACCTGCGCACTAGGGACATACGTATATAAGTTGATAATGTACCGGAATACCAGTTGGATTGTAAAATATCAAAATTTGTCATAATGGAAAATAATTTAGCAGAATCGAGGTCCTGGTCACCGCAGTCATACTTTGTTGACCGTCGTTCAACTAACAAATTCAGTTAGTTTTAGTTTCAAATTAAAATGTGTTTCACTACTGGCTATAGAGCGGAAGTAAATGAATTACTTTTCAATATAATGGATGCAACCAAAATGTACCAGAGAAAGTAACTACGTAAGAAAATATTATTTAGTGGTTAGTTTGTGAGGCGCCTGTCCACGTGAAGATAGTTATAGTTATAAGTATGAAAGTGTAGTCATAAGCAACTTGGAGCGCATGAGAGAAGGAGAATAGCAAAGCAGATTCAAATAAGAAAGGATACAAGAGGCGGGGACGACCCAAAAGGACTTACCTTGACCAAATTGGTCAAGTCCTTAAGAAGGCTAGGGTACTAAGCAAAAGGAATAACAGAGCTTGTATGAAAAAAACGGATGTGAATAAAGCTAGGGAAGTATCAGTTAAGTTCAGGACCGCGCAAAGTGGCGTTCCATCATCTCTGCCTACCCTCTGGGACCAAGCCAGTGCTGTCTTATGGCATCACTGGGCTATTGGAATCACAAATAATTAAGAAAAAGAAAATAAAAATGTTGGTGCTGGGCGCTGGTTGCAGCTCTAAAGGTATGCAGTCTAAGAAGTATTGCTAACTACCGCGTACGCATGGGAACCAACTAAGCAGTTAGAAAATACAAGGACATGGATTGGCTTAGAGCTGCAGAGAGCAACAGAAAAGACACGGAACGCACAGAGGAAAACCTTAACTGTATATAATTTCATCATCATCATCATCAGCTCATTAAACGTCCCCACCGAGGGGCACGAGCCTACCCGTGTAGGGTGATTAGGCCTTAGTCGTCCACGCGGGCCCAGTGCGGATTGGACGACTTCACGCACAACCTTTGAATTTATTCGCAGGCGTGCATGAAGGTTCCTCACGATGTTTTCCTTCACCGTAAGAGCGTCGGATAACGTACATATATTTTCGAAAATTTGAAAATACATTGGTACGTGTCGGGATTTGAACCTCAGCCCTTCCGGTAGAAAGGCAGTTCACACCACTGAGCCACCGACGCTCTTCATTTCATTCCGAGTTCCATCTCCATGCAGTACAGATTTGTGTGCGTGAATATGTTTGTATTGGTCTTAGTGTTCCGATATAAGTTTTTATGTACCTGCTTAAAAGACATATAAATAATAATATATTATTTTGTGTCTATAGTACAAATCTTACTTTAACTGTGACTGAATAGCGCTGTGTAAATGTCTGAGTACCACCACATCATCTCATTATATGTCCCCACGAGGGGCACGAGTCTACTCATAAAGGGTTTATAGGTCGTAGTCGTACACGCAGGCCCAGTGCGGATTGGCCGACTTATGGTTACATAAAAATGTGTATTAAAATATAAGAAAACTTATATTTTTGGTCACCATTATCAACAATGTCCTCATTAAATATTTGAATAATACTTGCATTATGGACGGTAGCCAAATAAAATTTTTACAGTCACTAAAACAATATAAAAACAAGACAAAAAATGTGAACTAACAAACAACCATAAAACCGTGGACTGGAACATAAAAACGATGCCTAAAAACACCTTTTTGCAGATATTTTGGCGACAGCATGGAATTTATAGAGCTATAACGCCGTAAGTGTCCACCCACCCCCATATAATCTCTTTCGAAGTTATCTAACACCCAAATACAGATGGAATCGATAATGCAAATTTTATGCAAAGAGACTGCGAGAGGGCAAATTTTGGTAGGGGCTCCTTTAGTGGCCAATCAGTGAATCTTAATAATACGTATCGAGTGTTAGTTTACGCAGGTTCCGCTGACCCGTACTATTGGTTTCGTTCTCATTTGCACAAATTACGCTGTGTGAATGTTAGTGGATATTTATTTATTTAACACGTTGCCAAATAAACGCTACTATAAACACCTAATACAAGGTCTGTATCGATTTCCTCACCTTAATTACCATCTATTTTCCTATACAGCCAGTATCTACCCTGAAGGCAAGTTGACCGAAAACATTATATAGAGCCCCACCCGACAGAGTCGGTCTGATCGTACGTTACTAAAACCACTTACTCGTTAATGGGAAAACTATCAAATTCTAATAAAAGTAATTTTATTGTCCTCTTTCTCTAAGTAAAAATTTCATAGATCATGAAGTCTAATTCCTGTATTCTAAAACGAAACTCAAACGTTGATCTTTACTTGAACAGAGTCAGAAAGAGATAGCACTCTTAATGAAAAATGCGCCATCCCTCTCTAACTCAATATAAGTAAAGACCAACGTTGCTTCTCGTTTTATAATACGGGCGTTAGTATGTCTGGACCACATGCTGAATTATTGCAAAATGTCGTCATAGCCATACTGGCACGAAGTGAGACGTTATAGGCTGTTGATAATGATAAATTTGTATTAATAAGTACACACATAAGCTCATTATACGTCCCCACTGAGGTGCACGCGCTTACCCATATAGGTTACCTATACGGGTCCAGTGTTGATTGACCGACTTCACTTGAATCTCTTCGTAGACGTATACAAGTTTCCTCACGATGTTTTCCTTCACGTAAGAGCGTCGGGTAAACGTACATGTAATTTCTAAAATTCGAAAGGACATTGGTACTACGTGGCGGGATTTGAACCTGCGCTCTTAAGATAAGAAGGCAACACTTAACACCAATGAGCCACCGATGCTCCAATGAGTACGCAGTGAGTTCCAATAGTAAAGTTTTCGTTATTAGTATGTGTTCAGGATGAGCGATGTTTGTGTACATATTACGCTTGTTTTGAGTACGTATCAGCGGTCGCTACGTTCATTCTTGTCTGTAATAGAGGTATAAACTCGTGCTATCATAATCCTTATTAAATCTGACAATATGCTTGCGTTGATTGAAATAATTCTTATAAAGATTTTGGCAAATATCTTTTTTTTTTCAGTTGCATGCAAACTGAAAATGAATATGGACTTATTTAAAAGAAAAAATATTCTAGTAACAAAAAGCTGCAATTAACTTTTAGAATATCATAATAGTACCTATTCTGATACTAGTATCACCAAATAATAACAGTCTAAGAAAATTTAGATATATAATAATAATAATATCCACAGATAATTACACAGCCCCACCTTGCCCCAAGGTAAACGTGAAGCTTTTATTATGGGCATTGATTTAGAATTAGCGCGCTACGCTATGAATACGGGTACTAAACAACTGATAAACATTTACATACATTTTTTTGTAAATACATACATATTATACATAGAAAACACCCAGATCAATACAAACAGACATGTTCAAACCCACATATGTTTGTACTGCCCGGCGATCGAATTCCCTTGGTGTAGAAGTCGACGTCTCAACCGCCACACCAAATGGGTCGTCGATATAAAAATAAAAAAGTTGTATAGTACTATTGACTCATTTGATAACTTAAATAAAGTAAAAAAAGAACCATTACAAAAATAAAATACAAAATGTACGGTACATTATTAAACGACGCATAATCTGAAGGGACGAACACAAAAATTCTTCACAGTCGGACGCGGCATATGGGACCCAAAACTTGTCCAATATGAAATATTTACAGAGGGGAAAGTGAAATTGAATAATGCTCCTGTTTCGTCCATATTTTTCTTAGCAAGTGTACATATTACTTTGGGCATATCTTTCAGTGTCAGGCTTTTGAAATAATCATGTTAGTCACTAGAGGCTAAGTTAAACATTGTAACATATATTACGTTATTAGTTTCTTTCTGACAGTCTTTTCTTTTTTTGAAGTTTGTTTAATATTAATGATTCGTAAGTCACATAAATTTCAAAGACATTAGGACATGGAAATAACAAAGAAAAATCTATAGGACCTTCATCAATAATATTAAATATATTATACTTGGTGCCTCGTTCCTAATGCGTACCGCAAAGGAATGGAACTCTTTGCCTCCTTATGTGTTCCCCGATCATTACAACCTGGCCGTCTTCAAGGCAAGAGTGAATAGGCTGTTTCTAGGCAGGCATGATCCATCTTCGGCCGCATCATCACTTACCATCAGTTGAGATGGCGGTCAAATGTCTGCCTATAAAGGATAAAAAAAAAGAATCTAAATGTTGTATCACTATTTTTTATATGAAATGAAATGAAAAGTGTTTATTCAGTTTAGGTCCTTACAGAACACTTATGAATGTGAAACGAAGCTGCCACTGGTTCGGAAGGTAGTTTTCCACTGAGAATAAACCAGCAAGAAACTTAGTAGTCACTCTTTTCAAAAAATGTGTGTTTAGTACAGAATCATTTGTAATCAATACAATTATGTAAAGCAAATTATATTAACAATTTGTATCATATTGAGTATTGGTAAAAATATAATATAATATATATCCTTATCACATTGTATGATACTCGTATTATTAAGAGTATTATATGCTTTTCATAGCCCTTATCTAAGAAATAATTAATACTACACCTAAATAATAACCTGAATATATTCATAAAAAAAAAAAAAATTTAAAACCTTGTCAATATGGACCCTGACTTCCGTACTAATAACTACTTTAAGAAAAGGCAAACTACTGAATCGAATGCAATTAAACCACGCTTACAAAGGTCCGTAAACTTTGCGTGTCTCGAATAACCGATTGAGGTCCACATCATTAATCTGAAATCCGCTAAACGGAATCTGCATAATTGTTCAAACCGACGGGTGTTATTGGTTTAAGACGTGTCGTGTTGAGTCTCAACTCACAAACTTATGACCGTGCGCTCGACGGCAACTAAATTTGTAACTCGGGCCCCTAGGCGCTTTACTATGAATATGGCTTGATGAACTCGACTTTGTAGGGATGCAGGGATGAGAATCAAACATACCATCGTGGATTAGAAAAAAAATACATTCGGTGTCTTATCACAAACTGTCAGTTGAGCAGAATGAGCTCGTGCTTTTGGTTTTGTACAATGAAGAATTTGTCAAAATTTTTAATGAATAATTTTATGTCATTAACTAGCTTTCTCGACTTCATCCGCGTGTAAAAGTTACTTTAGCCATCGCTCTCTTTAACCCGCTACTTCGTTTATATAGGTGATTTAAAACTGCGATATCTCATAAGATATTAATTTAAGTTGAATGATGTAAAGAGCAAATTTGTTTAAAAAAAATTAAATACGAAAAATAAAGTATTTATTTGGATGAGGATTATTATCATATTTATGAAAAAACACCTTCGCAAATGATCCATTATTATATTTTTTTAGCAAAAAATATGTTATAGTGAGCTAACCTTAAAATATAGACATATGTCGCGGACTTTTATGTAGAACTTTAGAAGGGAAACAATACTCTCATACATGACTTTTGCGAAACTTTAACCGTTTACGCAGCGTACGCAACGGAAGCTCCAAGTAAGAAAAATTCCCCCCGATTTGAAACATTCTTCATTGCTGCTCCGCTTCTAGTGCTCGTAGCGTGATGATATATAGCCTTTAGCTTTCCTCGATCAATAAGCTATCTAACAATGAAGATTTTTTCAAATCGAACCAGTAGTTCCTGAGATTAGCGCGTTCAAACAAACAAACTCTTCTGCTTTATAATATTAGTGTAGATATAACAATAAGGCTGTTGATATTTCTTCATGATTGTGCATTTAGTTAATTTATTGTTTATCTGAGACCGTGAAATACCAGTGATAGAGTTTTGTATTTAAGGAAGAGGGCACTGTTCATCTACATCTGAGAACTATTAAGATAATGTTTATCGATCTGTTAGCGACGCGCTCAACAATTAGTGAACGCATCTTTAATAATTTGTATGTTGGTAGGACATATTTTTATTTTTTTTGTTTTGGCATTTGCAAAGTTATAGTTTACGCGCGGGCCTCTCACGCGTCACCAAATTGTGTTTAATTTTGTACCGTGCTACTTCAGTTCAATAAAGCTAGTTGTGCCGTATTTTTTACTTTTCATTACTGCACAAAGTCGTCGTTCCCAACACTATCTTTCTTCTAATCAAATTGTAGTCTAGGCAAAAGGGATTTTTTTTTAAATATGTCCATTCATATTTGAGTTAGATATTTGGAGACATTCACCATTTATACTGTAATATTCCAAGTCCGTACAGTATGTACTCCCGATCCATTCCTAGCTCCACGGTTTCTGAAGCGAGTATCCATATTCACGGGCACAAGGGACCCTGATTCAGCCGCGGAAACTTCTCGATTTAATTTATAAACTTGTTTGGTTTTACTCCTATCGAGTGCGCGCAACTTTGCGAGTCATACGAAAATTACTGGCGGTATTGTTCACGTTTGCCGGCGGAAAGTTCGAGGTAAACGAAGGACTAACTCGATTTGCATCGCGCTTGTATGTTATCACCGTGTGATACTGTTTACATTCCGCTCTAGTTTAATAGTGAATAGCGTGAAATGTTAAGTTGTTCTGTGCTCGCGCGTATGATTCAGTTACAAAGATTTTGGATCGGTCGTCGTTTGTTTTTGATTTGAAAATAGAATAGATCGTTTTTTGTTTGAAAAAAGTTTGTTTTAAAAATTTGCAAAATTTACCTTACAGAATTAAAACTTCACATATTGTTTTATTGAGAAGGGGGATGAAGTAGTCCGTGCTCAGACTTTTTATTATCATGCTAAGCTCAACGGTCTTTCATGTACACTGTGCTCAAAGAATTAAGTCATTGTCAACTAACAATATGCAACTGGACAGCGTAACCAGTTTCAACACTTACCAACAACAAGAGTCATCGTTGGATAACTAGTTAACTATCGTACAGATTTAGCAAATCACTTACCTGATGGTATATTATCGGTGTGGATTATTGTCTTCCGACCTGGAGAAAGCAGGTTTCAATCCCGCGATGTACCAATGTCTTGTCAAGTTTTCGAAATCATAAATACGTTGATTCGACGCTCTTACGGTGAAGGGAGACATCGTGAGAAAATCTGCGTACACCTGCGAAGAGATTAAAGGTTGTTCGTGAAGACGGCCAATGAATTGGGCCCCCGTGAAGGTCTATAAGGGATGAATGTACATTTAATTTAGAAAACATTAGTACGTGGCGGAATTTGAATTTGCACCCTGTAGATCGGAAGGCAACAGTTCACATCAATGAGCCAATGACACTCTTAGCTTATTATTAGTATACTCATCAGTGAAAAAAGTAATCGCCTTCATGTATCAGACAAAATTATACAAGTATTTTATAATCCAGCGTTTAAACAAGTCCTAATTTAACTAATAATACACAATAGGAACGCTACCAAGCCGCACATGTAAACGCAAAAACTATTCGTTTGAATAGTTCCCGAGGAAACTTTCCTTTAACGGATTCCAAAACGCTCCTGTTTAGCATCAAAGTGGAAATCCAGAATCCCTTAAGCCGAGTTAGAACCGTTACAAATTCATTGTTCTAACAAAAATAAATTAAGATGATCCTTATGGGTTTAGCAATAAAGGCGGTGTTGGTGATAAAACCACTGTGGTTGAACGGTAAATGTGAGCGAAACCAACTGGCAACTTTATTTCCGAAGCGACAATTGGCCAACTAGGTTTTGCCAACTAATTGTAGGGATTAAAGTTTGGCCCGCTTAGCAACTTATTTGCTTATTCGATTTTAATCTGCTTTTAGGCTTTCGGCACCAATAAACTTTGGTAAATGCATTACCTTTGCATACTGCAGTTTTGTTGTGAGAATTTTAAATATTTTAATATTAAAGCTAACAACATCCTATGATTTAATGAGCGCATCATTAGCTGACCACAAAAAAAACTTACAAGGTCGACTTTCTCGCCGAAATCTAACCCCCCTGCAACACTTATGGTGGTGGTCGCGGATTGAGTCACCAATCACAAACATCCTGCTTGTAATGTATAATATTATTTTATATAGCAAAATTAGTAATCTATACTAATATATAAAGCTGAAGAGTTTGTTTGTTTGTTTGAACGCGCTAATCTCAGGAACTACTGGTTCGATTTGAAAAATTCTTTCAGTGTTAGATAGCTTATTTATCGAGGAAGGCTATAGGCTATATATCATCACGCTACGAGTAATAGAAGCGGAGCAGCAATGAAGAATGTTTCAAAATCGGGGGTATTTTTTCATACTTGGAGCTTCCGCTGCGTACGCTGCGTAAACGGTTAAAGTTACACAAAAGTCATGTATGAGAGTATTGTTCTGCTTTTAATGGTCTACAAAAAAGTCCGCGACAGCATATGTCTATCTTTTAAGGTTAGCTCACTATAACATATTTTTTGCTAAAAAAAATTCTGAAATTGACCCCGAAACCTTCAAAGTTGGAGGGAGGGGAAATCGTATGTATAGTGATAAATGCAAGTACCGTGTTATCCCGAATTTAATGCGAGCGAAGCCGCGGGCAAAAGCTAGTGTTCTAATAAAACATGGCCTGACATGAAATTAATTACGTCAGTCTGTCACCACATCATCTTTATGACGAACAGTATTAATTATTTAAAATATCAAGTGGGCTACTTTTAAATCAAAAATTGCCCGTTAAAACTTCAACATACTTAGTCAAATACTAATGAAACAAACATTATGTTTAAAGTGTTTTAACACCTTACGATTGTATGTCATCATCATCAGCTCATTAAACGTCCCCACCGAGGGCACGAGCCTAACCGTATAGGTTGATTGGGCCTTAGTCGTCCACGCGGGCCCAGTGCGGATTAGCCGACTTCACGCATAACCTTTGAATATCTTCGCAGGCGTGCGTAGGTTTCCTCACGATTTTTCCCTTCACTGTCAGAGCGTCGGATAACGTACATATAATTTCAAAAATCTGAAAACATATTGGTGCGTGGCGGGATTTAAACCTCAGCCCTCCCGGTAGGAGGGCAACAGTCCACACCATTGAGCCACCGACGCTCAGTATCGAGTCTAACTACGATTGTATGTATAGTCTAATAAATTGACTACACACCAAGTATTATTATATTTGAATAATTGAATTCTACAAAAGCACCAGAATAACAAACAACACAGTACGCAGCCAATGACCCGTGCACTTGTTATTTATTACTGCACCAAGAATGCATTTTAATTTGTATAACACCATCAGTAATATTAACGGGCGCCGCGTCTACCTAACGTGTTTACTTTCAACATCTTATTTAAAATATTGCTTTAATCTCCACACTACGTGATGTAACCTTTAGAATATGTGTTCGTTCGAGAAGATTCCATGAAGTTGACTATCTCCAAGACTAATGAATAATGGTTTTGTTTTTATCAGATGGATGTTAACTGCCATCTTTCGCCAATCAACCTTCGTTCAGCAGTGGAAATTTACTGGGACAATGATGATGATGATGAAGAATTTTACCTTTGGAAGTCAAGTTGACTAGTTGGTAGACTCGATACTGAGTCGTTTAGGTAGCCACCGCTGTGCCAGGTATCGTCCCGTGAAACAGGAGTGTTATGCACTTTTGTGTTTCAAAGTAAAATTTCAATTAGACTATGGCCCACTCAAAAGCTATCGTGGACAATAAACATCTATCTAGACTGTCGAGATAGAATAACTGTCCAGCGAATCATTGAAACCATCATCTATAATATATATCGTCCTGTGAAATAGAAGTGTTATGCACTTTTGTGTTTCAGGATGAGGGCACTGTAGCTAGTGAAATTACCGGGTATAAGATACCTAACATCTGTTATTTCGGTTGACGGGCGTAGTGCGGTGACGATGGAAAATAATAACTTCTATCAGTTGTTGGTCAGTCTTCAATGCCGCTCTGTTATGGTTAGGCGTATCATACCAACAGGTGAGCGTCCTGACCGTCCTGTACATTTTGTAATATAAAATATATATTTTAAAGTCAGCCTTAAACGGATTCGATTAAATGTATCGATGTAATACATCTATACATTTAATCACATACTTCCCCCACTTGTGAGAAGACGTAAAAGTATTTGACTATATTGATGATCGAACTGAGTGGCGTGCTATTTACAAAAATAAACCGTGTTACTTAGACACGCCTAAATAAATAAAAAAGATTCACACTAGTCTAAATTCTGGAGCTGTGGGATTCCTCACGTTTTAAATTACGAGAGAAGAAGAGTCTGTTCCTGTCACAATATCACCCAAAATAGACAAGTAGTTTAATATCCAACAAACAAAAGATCATCTTTGCTCTTTATTATATACGTATTGACAAACTTTTGCGTGCGACTTCGTCCGCGTGGAATAGTAACTTTGGCCTAACGCTCTCTTTAACCCGCTACTTCGTTTATATAGGTTAGTTAAAACTGCGATATCTCATAAGACATTCATTTAAATTGAATGATGTAAAAGGCAATTTTGTTAAAAATTAAATACTTGTGATAAATAAAGTATTTATTTGGATAAGGATTGATATTATATTTATGAAAATAGCTTCTCAAAATGATGCATTATTTTAGAAAAAAATTTTAGCAAAAAGTATGATATAGGGAGCTAACCTTAAAAGATAGACATATGCTGTCACTTTTTTGTAGACCTTATAAGGGTAATAATACTCTCATACATAACTTTTGCGAAACTTTAACCGTTTACGCAGCGTACGCAGCGGAATCTCCAAGTAAGAAAATTTCCCCCCGGATTTTGAAACATTCTTCATTGCTGCTCCGCTTCTATTGCTTATAGCGTGATGATATATAGCCTATAGCCTTCCTCGACAAATAAGCTATCTAAAACTTAAAGAATTTTTCAAATCGGACCAGTAGTTCCTGAGATTAGCGCGTTCAAACAAACAAACAAACAATCAAACCCTTCAGCTTTATAATATTAATATAGATATACGTGCGCACGTGTGTGCGTACTTTGTGTGATTTAAAAATATTAAGATTAAACCAATAACAGCATAATTTAGTTAAAATACAAAAAAAATATACTAAGTGAAACATCCCAAGGTAACGTCCAAAATTTTAGTACCGAAAAGAACAATGAATTTGAAATGTTCGTTGCTAAAATCGCTGTCAATCTGACGCCGCTCAGGCCGCAAAAAAAACTTTGAATTGAATTTATCGTGAAAACAAATTGTATAAAAGAGGCGAAGAGCAAAAGCGTTATTCCGATAAAGTCCGAAAGTTATCGGCCCCGGCTGTAGATTTGCACGGGCTGCAAACGAAACATGGAAAAAGCTAACACCTTTGGGAAGATACATGATGCGGACCAACTGTCACCGCGCGCTGGCCCAACGCGCGTGTTTTATAGTTGAAAGAAATTCAGTTTTCGAATTTGGAACTGAACAAGCAATATTTATTCTTAAACAGGGAAAACATTATTAGGGCTTTTTATACACTTTGCGCACTCATAAGAAGAACTTATTTGTACTTTAATCGTAGAACTATAAAAATATAAATATCCACTGACATTCACACAGCGCCATCTAGCCCCATGTTAAGCGTGAAGCCTGTATTATGGGTATTAAACAACGGATAAACATACTTATTTAATTTTTTTGTAAATACATATATATTATACATAGAAAACACCCAGACCATTACAAACAGACATGTTCATTCACAGAAATGTTTGTACTGCCCGGGGATCGAACCCGGAACCCTTGGTGTTGCAGTCGACCTCTCAACCGCACCACCAAATGGGTCGTTGAAACTATAGAATTGTTTAAAAGCTAGCTAGCGATAGCGTGGTCAGCTGTCATAAAATTTTGCTGCTAACAGCTATTTGGGCAAGCAGGACATAAGTAAACCATCGTTGGGACGCCCTGCAAAAACAGTCTAACAATAAATCGAGAACACCCGAAAATTCAGCAGCGTAGTGGAATCTCAGAAACTTTATGTGTAGTATTCTAGAATAGTATAAAAAAATATTTAGGCTAGCAACTCGTTAACATGCATTTGGTTATTAAGAGCGAGTTCTATTCTCACCAAAACAATTTAGTTATCCGATTCGTCATTACAACCCAGAACGTCCACTGCAGAACGAAGGCCTCCCCTAATAATTTCCATGCAGATCCCTTGCAGTTGACATCCATCTGCTACTCGCCACCTTAACAAAGTCATCATTCCATCTGGTTGGGGGTCAGCCTACGCTTCATTTTCCTACGCACTATGTGCCCTGCCCACTGCCACTTCAACTTGCTTATCCAGTGGGCGATGTCGGTCACTCTAGTTCTCGTTACTAATAATTGAATTTCGCCCAAATGTACAATGAAAATGAATATCTACCATCAATCTCGTACGTAGTACATTCAGACAAAAGCAAATCTTCTAAACGACTCAAGACAAAGGAACACTGTCTAGGGATCGAAACTATTTGTGATGTAAAAGAAAATATACTCTATAAATTGAACTCAATTTGAGACGGTTCAGAATAAGACCGATTCGTTTAAATAGGTTCTTTCTTTACGTCGAGCTAAATCTAATGATAAAAAGATACGATAAGTAACTCAGTAGTGGAAAATTATATAAATCAATTAAGTTCCCACAAATAGTGCACCTGTGACTCAATTTCGTGAATGTTGCCTTCCAATCTGGAATGTGCTGGTTCAAATCCCGCCACATACCAATGTATTTTCGAATTTATGAAATTATGTTTACGTTTATTCGATGCTCTTACGGTGAAGGAAAACATCGTGTTGTGCGTGAAGTTAGCTAATCCGCACTGGACGTGTGGACAATTAAGGCCTATATACACCCGTTATCCGGTAGAGCACCAATGCGTTAGACGGACCAGGTGAAGTCTGCCCTAAATGGTCCACTTCACGAATGTACGAGGAAAGCTTCGGTACGAGAAGAATAGCGACGAATAGTTAGGCTCGCCACCATGCCTGCTATGACGACCACAACCACTCTGCCAAGAGTGTAACGACAAAAAGAAGACACAGGTTCGGGTAACCTCATGGCCTATGGTCCCCATAGCTGCGGTGTGCAAGAAGGCCCAAAGGACAGGACAAATCCTGGAATGTTATCCCAGAAAAAAAAAAAAAGAGAGTATATAAAATTTGAAAACATCACAAACCACATAACGTTGCTGAAAAACCACTTAAGGCTGAAATAGAACACTACTATGCCAATGCAGAATTAAAGCCTGCACCCGAGTTTCCTCCATTGTAATCAGATCGGCTCCGACGTAATGTTGTTCTCAGAACAGCTTAAGGAGTGATGCATCGCGATAGCCGCCGCCACTTACCTCGTCCCACGGAGTGCTAGTGAAGTTGGGATTCGATATCGATACAATAATTATTGTTTCACCGGTGACCGAAAATCTGGCAGCTACCTTGGACAAAGAATTAGTTCGGCAATCCAAAGGGGTAACGCTGCCAGTATTTTCGGAACCTTGCCGAAAGGGACTTCTTTTAATTATTTTTATTGATGTTAATTATTTATTTTTAAGTGTTTAGGGTGTAATATATTTTAGTTATCTTCTTTTATTTATTTAGTATATTTTCTATTCCGATGTAATTATTTTAAATAAAGTAAGGCTTACTACTAATATAGTTTCTATAATTATTATTTATTGTTCACTTCTTATCTCTCCAGAGAGGTGGACGTTTCAAAAGCACGGGCCTTGGACAAATGCATCTAAATTTACAATAATTCATATAGGATTACGTTAAATTAAGGAATTCTCTAACAATGCGACAAGCGTTATTATTATCATAAAAAATAGGAATGGAAAATCTTACCGACAGGTTCATTGGCTTTCTTTTTCAATCTTACAAAACAATGAGAAACTTTGTACCATCAGGGGGGGGTGGGGAACCAATCAAAGATCTTTATTGTATTTTAGGATATAGGAACCATTAATAAAAGAATATACTCTTTCCTTTAAGGCAAGTTACACACCAGTGACACTACTGATATCTCGGTTGGTCATGAATGGAGATGGACACCCGTCAACAAATCACTCTCCTGCTTGTTTGCTTGCTAATACATAAAGTCAAAGTCAAAAACATTTATTTCAAATTAGGCTTACAAAAAGCACTTACAAACGTCAAAAAATATACAAAAATATAATAAAAAACGATTAAAACACTAAACTAAAAATATGAGTTTTGATGCTTTGAAAAAAAAGCGCTTCAGTGGTTTAGCCTGTTGAGAAAGAAGCCTGTTGATAAAAAACTTAAGTGCTTACATTTATTACGCAATAAACTGCAAGTTTAATTTTGTAAATAAATAATCGTTTTTATCGATAAGGTTCCGTAAAGCTCGCCCCTAATGTCGGCACCGTCGAACACCTTAAAGAGCGGCATGTCGCGAGTGTTGATGCTATCAGCGGTCTTTATGCGAGCGAGAAACGGACTTGGCTAATGCTAGCTGCTTACTGTCCGACGGTGCTTTATCCCTGCATGATTTTGTGTAAACGTGCAACCTATTTGAAAATGTATATCCTTCCCTGTTAAGTAAGTTTCGGCTTGACGTCTTCAGCTTTAGTTTTGTGGGTCAAGGGTAAGCTACCATTTGTTTTTTTTATGTCACAAAATAACGGGACGATCAGTACGCTTACCTGGTGGTAAGTGATTCGCCTATATTGACATATTTTAAAAATACATTTTATATCAAAACACTAGCAACCAAAGAACTTTATTTTCCTTTTTCCCTGTAATTTAGTGAACAACCCCCTTATCGCAAGTAAGGCTATCTGCTAACTTTTTACATATTTAAAATGCAGATGCTTCTTTAAAAAAAACCTTTTTACAGTGTGAATCGAGTCTAAGTTGGAAAATTTTAAAAAGATCAATGCCTAATAATCCAATATCGAATGAATTGCCTGTAAATTCGTGTCGTACGTGTCTTGCATAAGAAGCGGGCTTTCTCAAGAACACTCGCCGAAAGCTTTCCTTGGAGTTCGCAGAGTAGATACATCACAGACAAATCAAGTTCTATTTTAGGTCCAAGACGTTACAGTAATACATTTATTATATTTTAAAAAGGGTACTTACAATATGAAACAAATTATCAATAACAATAAAAACTTAATGGATGGAGAAGCGCAACTGCTTACAATGTGTCCCTAAGTTTAAATTTGTGTATACCGTTAATAAACATTTTATTTAAATTCTCTGCAATATTTCAGCCAAATTTTTTTAAGAGATCTGAAAAATTGGTGCAAATAATATGCGTTTTTATCTTAATATGAAATTTAGAACAAAATATAATCAAAATTTTAAGGTTGATGTTTATACGAGTATTATGATGTACCTATACAAACATTGATAGGTTCAATTTGAGGCAAGAAACTAGGATGGCCTAATTCTTAATGGTCATGTTTTTTTTTAAAGAACCCACATTTTTCTTCGTGGTATATGTATTTAATTCATGCATGCATTGTAGCTCCGGAAGACTTATTTGAAATCCTTTTTTTGAATTCCATAAATTTCAAATATTTTATGATGTTTTAAAAATAAAAACATAATCATAGTTTTTGAAACGTCTATTCGTTTGTAATCTGTTCCGATGTCAGTATGCGGCGCGTCGAAGCGACACCAATCAATTCCGGCGCGCGCGCAACTATCACCCCAGCAATAACACGAAACTGTTAAACAATACAATTCATTTGAAGTTTTGAACTTTGTTTCAGCAAAAACAAAAGCTTGTTTTACTTGTACTCGTTGAACTGTTTAGTGAACGCAAAATTTGACTTCAGGTAATTTTACATCAATTTACATTAAGGTAAGTGAATACAGCCAGACTATATAAATAGTGTACAGAGATCAAATTTCTTCTGTTACACATATATCAATATATTACATTAAGGCACCTGTGTAAAATAGTTCATCATCATCAGCTCATTTCAAGTCCCCACCGAGGGGCACGTGCCTACGTGTATAGGGTGAATAGGCCTTCGTCGTCCACGGGGGCCAGTGCGGATTGGCCGACGAAATTTACTGATAATTATGTAAAATTTGTGAAGATAAGGCTCGGAAGAGTTAGGCAATGTGATCTAATATCTTTTTTACAGCACAAACCTTATGTGGTCGTCTTGGCAACATTTTACATCAAACGTTTTAGGTGGGATTTTGCTTTAAAGCTACGGAAAAAGCTTGGCGGTTCACAGAGCAGGTCACGACGCAGAACTGATTGCTAATACATTGAAAATCTCCAAAGTAAGCATGAAGGACCAATAAGTGAATTGTTACATTTGTGTTATACCTTCTTCTCTTCAACCTATCGCAGTCCTCTGCTGGACATAGGTCTCCCCCATTTTGCACCAGATATCCCGGTCCTCAGCTTTTCTCATCCAGCCTCCACCAGCGACCTTTCGCAAGTCGTCGGTGCATCGGGCCGAAGGGCGTCCTACGCTACGCTTGCCAAGACGCGGTCTCCGCTCCAGAACTCGTCTGCTCCAACGGCCATCGGTTCTGCGACATACGTGACCAGCCCACACTTCAATTTGCTGATCCGGCGGCCTATGTCGGGCTGTGTTACCTTCATATATAACAGATTGATTTATTTATAGGTATGCCAACAGTACATATACTTAACTAGGATAATCACAAATATTTTCATTAATTTTCTAGTACATGCACCAATTACTGGCAGACACAGCATTCTTTAGTAACGAAGAGCAACAAGAAGAAAATATTTAATATTACAATATAAAATAAACTATTGCAACTAAGACTGCTTAGCAGTGAAAACAGAGGTGATTTACAATCATTTTACTTCAAACCAAACAATTATTTGTACTTTGAAGTTTCTATTGAAATTGTAATGAATTCCCATCATAAAGCAAAGCTACTGAAATTAAATCAGGGTTCTCATCAAATATCATAGTCAATATCGGTTACGTTATCAGATTTGAATGCTTAAATCGAATTACAGATATTATAAACAGTTTGAGGTTGGTTTAAGTACTGAGAAATGTCAATGTGTTATCAGCCTCGTTTAATTTACAAGGTGAATTTATCGTTTGGGATTATTGCCTTACAGATTTACCTGTATAATCCTATAAGTGGATTTAGTAACATCTAGAATTATGTGGTTATATGAGATTATCCTATATTACATATATATGTTTATCCGACGTTCTTACGGTGAAGGAAAACATCGTGAGGAAACCTGCGTACGCCTGGGAAAAGATTCAAAGCTTAAGAGTGAAGTCGGCCAATCCGCACTGGGCCCGCGTGGACGACTAAGGTCTAAACACCCTATACGGGTAAGCTCGTGCCCCTCGGTGGGGATGTTTAATGTGCTGATGATGGTGACAGGAACTAAACAACGGATAAACATACATAAATATTTTAATTTTGTAAATACACATATAACACATAGGAAACACCCAGACCAATACAAACAGACATGTTCATGCACACAAATGTTTGTACTGCCCGGGTATCGAACCCAGAACCCTTAGTGTAAGAGCCGACGTCTCAACCATTATACCAAATGAGTTGTCAAATAATAATACTTACAATAGTATACATTTATTTGATTACTAAGTTATTGATTAAAACCTTTTTGTTAAACGAAATAAACTGATTTGAGCAACTTCGCTTTCATAGATTTGTTCGATGATAGGTTTCGATACCTTTTTTCAAATTACCAACGTTTGCTTAGAACAATTGGTAAACACGTCGGGTTTTATTGCAAAAACGCGGGCTCTGTGGACTGTATTTTCGGCACATTAAGGTTTGGATTCGCGCAAAAAGGCTTATAGTTAAACGACTCTACCCCATTGATTGGAAAGGCAAAATCTCATTTCCTGCGCGCGGGACGTAGGTACGTATTATCTTTAACGGGAACTGTTCGCGGTACAATTGAAGTAATAAATTGTCCGCCCTGTATTACTTACTGTGAATTGGTTGAAAAATATTGCAAATTTTTACTGCCCTTTTTTTCATTACCAATTTAAATTCATTTTGAAAAAAAATGGACCAATATGCGTCGAGTTTCGCGGTCATTTGGAAGAAAAAGCTAAGTTGGCATCTATGAAGCTCGGTGTGCTTAACAGATCGCGGCGGTATTTTTTGTCGAGTCATCGCTTGCAGCTTTATAAGGCGCAAGTTCGGCCCCACATGGAATACTGCTCCCTTTGGCGGAGGCGCCGCAATACCAACTTCTTGCTCTTGACCGCATCCAAAAGAGGGCGGCTCGAATCGTCGACGACACAGATGTTACTAACCAGCTGGATCCTTTGAGTTTGCGTAGAGATGTAGCATCGCTTTGCATTCTCTACCGCTTTTATCACGGGGAGTGTTCCGATGAGTTGTTTGGGCTTGTTCCTGCGGCTGAGTTCCACCACCGTACATCTCGGAGGCACTCCAAATTTCATCCGCACCATCTTGATGATTGGAGGTCTTCCACAGTTCGATTCTGTCGTCATTTTTTGCCACGTACGACAAAACTGTGGAATGAACTTCCACAGGATACATTTCCAGAGCGATACGACCTGGCGTCCTTCAAAAAAAGAGCGTACACACATTTAAAGGGCCGGCAACGCATTTCTGGGACCTGAGGTCTTGCAAATGTTTATGGGCGGCGGTGTCACTTACCATCAGGTGAACCGTATGCTCGTTTGCCTCCTGTTCAATAAAAAAAAACATTTCATAGCATTACTTTTAAATATTGCTGATATGATACAAAGATCACCATTTCGCATTATAAACTTCTGTATTATAAGATTTATAAATTTGCCATTTAATTTTATTGGCGTTTGGGATATACATACTAATTTTTTTTTTCATCTGTACAACGAAGCATTTATCATATAAAATAATATGCTTTTTTAAGAGAGTCGCAGAATATTAAGTATATATTTTTTTGAATTTTTATAATACTGTTACGAGCTGGGGGTTCAGGATAAATTATTGCCAAACAAGAAGAATAACACGGTAACACACTTTATTAATTAACCACTATAAATTACACACAACACTAATTACACTTACACTCTCACTGATTAGTCAATTAACGCACGCACTATAATCCGTAATTAACACTGCACACTATAACACAACACTTAATGAGTCCGTATAATGTCCGCACACACACGTTATAATCACTCGTTAACTCTTCACACTGTTATCTCACACTCGACGATCCCTTAGATATCGCTTTTTCACTCGCTTCTTCCTTGTAGTCGCAGGTACTTCGCTCTTGGTTCGCTCTTGAGTAGAACACAAGACTGCCGGCGCACCCATGGGTCCGCCTTATATACCTGTCCGCTCGCCAAGCTCGAAGTGTCGACGTCATTCTACATAGTTCGCGAATTATCTAGAACATACTAGACTCTTTGCTATTTGACAATTCGCATGTCATACTCTATGGTGGACTGACGTCGCATATTAGCCGCCATATTGAATGTCATTTTAATTACGTCAATTCGTAACAATACTAACTGATTCACAGTCCGTCAAGAATATACTTGCAATAAAATGCAATATTGCGTAGTTAACACATAAAAATGTTTTCTATGTATAATAATCATTAAACAATAAAATAATCAGTACCGAACCTATTAAACAAAGAATTCTAAGTAATTTCCTTAGAATGTTAAACTACGTTTCCAATGTTTTACAAGTCTTATATTTTGTTAAAATATTTTATTTTTGGGTAATTTTATTTACAAAATACTGATAATAATATATGAATGCAATATGAACAATAACATGGTTGTTAATGGAAAAATATTACATAATCTATTTTGTATAATTTTAAATTGTTGTCTCAAATTCTTGTGAGTCTGTACACAAAGTTTTAGGTAAATGACTTAGTTTACACACACCTTTATAATAAGTCTGACTCACAAATTCACTATAAATTGATCCATAATATTTACAAGTGTACTAGAAGGTACATTATTAAGTTAAAATCATGGTTCTTGCCTCCACGGTACTAGTATTATTCTTACAATATCTATTTACCTCCATGATTCTGCCGGCTTTACAGTTATCACGAGAACACGGTAAGTACTCTTTTAGAACTTAACTGTCTCCATGACCCAGTCTAGGACACACCGTTCGGCTTCGTGACCTGGATTCGAATCCCATGGTGAAATGTTACTTTGCGATAATTTTCCTAGTTTGGTAAGGACATAACAACTGAAGCACCTGATTGTCCGAAAAGAAAGATATGATTTTGTGCTTTGGTGGGCACATTACTTGCTGTTCCAAATCTTCGGCTACACAAAGTGGGTAAATCTTTTGTTGGTAATTGTATAAAGTATTTTAATAAAGTACCACAACATATTGTCGATCTTCCCTTACTTAAGTTTAAAGCTATAATTAAAAGTACCCTTTTGAAAAAAGGATATTACTGTGTTAACGACTATTTAGCCGATAACATTATTTGGTCTTAATGTGCTCGCATTGTGTTCCAAGTAAAAATAATGTAATTAGGATGATAATATAGAATTATATAAATTAGACATATTACAGCTATGTAAAAACGAATAGTATTATATAAATTTTGACTCGAAATGAGAACATTGTAAACCCCATTTTTTGAAAAGAGTAACTACACGAGTTTCTTGCCGGTATCTTCTCGGTAGATAACAACCTCCCGAACCGGTGGTAGATTCATTAAAAATAACTTCTTGACGATTCAAAAGTGTCATGTAATGATTTATTTGAATAAAACATTTTTGAGTTTGAGTTTGATTAAGCCGTCGGCCCCGGCTATAATGTTAGGATGGTAGTCGGTAACACCCACCAAACCGCATTGAGCCCACATTGTGGGTTAAAGCCCAAACTCCCCACAACTATACTGTGCCTTGCAGTAGGCCTCTTCAGCAAATGGCATATCATCATCAGCTCATTGAACGTCCCCACCGAGGGCACGAGCCTACCCTAGAGTATATAGGCCTTAGTCATCCACGTCGTCGTCATCGATTGGCCGACTTCACGGACAACCTTTGAAACTCTTCGTAGCATGTGCAGGTTTCCTCACCATGTTACCGTGTACCCGTGAAGTAAGATAAGTGCGTCGGATAACATACATATAATTTCGTAAATTCGAAAACACATTGGTACGTGGCAGGATCTGAACTAAAAATGACCTATGTTGCAACCTAATCCTACGACTACAGTTTTAAAAGTTTATCACACATCACTTAGTTGCAGCCATACTGGTATCCACCATATTGCTAGGTATTGTCCTGTGAATTTAACAGCTCTGTATTTCGAAGGACATTGAATTTTTTCGGCTGGCCTTTTCGCTGTTGGTTCCACACCGCGAAAGTGGCGGGCCCAGATGGTTCTTCGCCATAATCTTTCCTAAAAATGTTTATGTACCGAGCCAAAGAAGTCCCAGAGTGGGACTCGAACCTCGGCTTAGTATGTTGTTAAGGTGCTAGGTAACGGTAAAGGAAGTAAATAAATTGGGGGAGGGAGGGTCGACTGTATTTAATACAAAAATCACTGGGTGAAAGTGAACCAATATCTGGTCTCTGACGCACTAAACTCATAATAAAATATATATATTTTTTGTAGTTATCACTTACATATCATACTAAATTCAGCTTTTAAGCACTTTAGGAAGTAGCCAAACATTTTGATGATTATCACTATCAGTGACGAAATCGGCGTATTTTAGGTATCAATAAAATCTAAATTATTAGAGTTATTCCCTTGAGACTTTGCATGTTTAGTAAGTTTGTTATTAATGTTATATCCTGAGAATATGAACTTTCTGGTACATCGAAAACCAACTCCATGAGAATTTTAAAAAACGACGAACCACTTTAAGAGGAAAATTCGGGAAAGGTGCCCTTGCGCTTCGCTTAGCTCGTCTTGGCGGGGGTGCTACTGTGCCCCTAGATAGGAGACTTATGGATCTACCTACTTTGTGCCCTAAATTCCCAAGTAAATTCATTTTACAGCATTAAACGAAGCAAAAGTCGAAAAATATATTCAACGGGTCTTTGAACATTTTGAGTCAGAAGAGTATTCAGATTCCCAAGAATCTCAGGAGTTTAAGTATATGAAATCTCTGGAGGATTTGGACTCTTTGGAGTCAAGGATAGCTTACGGCGTACCAGCAACCATCGAACAGTTTCCATACTTCGCCGCCCTGAAAGACTGCGGAGCTGTCATTATAAACGACAGATGGGCGCTCACTGCTGGTCATTGCGTCAGTGGTGTACATTTGTAAGTGAATTCTGAAATTATATGTCATTAACTGGTTATTAGTTGACTAGAACACAGCAGTCATCATCATCAGCTCATTAAACGTCCCCATCGGGGGGCACGAGCCTACGCGTATAGGGTAATTAGGCCTTAGTCGTCCACGCGGGCCCAGTGCGGATTGGACGACTTCACACACAACCTTCGAATCTCTTCGCAGGCGTGCATGAAGGTTTCCTCACGATGTTTTCCTTCACCGTAAGAGCGTCAGATAACATACATATATTTTGGAAAACACATTAATACGTGTCAGGATTTGAACCCCAGCCCTCCCGGTAGGAAGGCGACAGTCCACACCACTGAGCCACCGACGCTCTCTTATTTTTTTGTAAATACATACATATTATACATAGAAAACACCCAGACCAATACAAACAGATATGTTCATACACACAAATGTTTGTACTGTCCGGGGATCGAACACGGAACCCTTGGTGTAATAGCTCACGTCTCAACTATTGGTTGAGACACCAGACAGGTTGTCTAAATAAAGTTAACTTAAACCATTCCGCTTTATCAGAAATAGGTCAGAGGAACGGTCATCCAAGGCAACCTTATTACGACGATGAGGCGATATTTAAACGATATTTATTATTATTTGTATTCTCTGTTAGGAGTTCACGGTTCATAGACCGGTCCTTTCAAGCTTGCGTGGGGACGTGGGTCCAACACGTAGAGGCTTTGTGAGACAAAATAATGAGTTGTGATGTGTACACCGAGCGGCCGCTCGCTCTGCCTGCCCTATGGGAGTACACACAGAGCGAGCACCCGCTTGGTGCAAGGACTATGGCAAATATGGGAAGAAAAAAAAATTAAGGGCGATGGAAAGGGTAATTGCTGGTCTAGTTTATGGGCTATTGATTAAGACAGCGGGGCGCCTGCCAAATCAAATGTCTCAATCATGAAAATTAAGGCAGACGGTGACTTGCCACCCGCTAGATGGGCATCCACTATGCGGCGTAATGCCTGGGACGCAACACCGGCGCAGGTGGCTAGGGGTGTCGAGAGGTATACACCGCTTTCTGCGCAGACAAACTGCACCAACTCGCGACTTATGCATCTTTCACTTCCACCCCTCGAGCATGTAGCTCTTGCAACCCCACTCTGAACAGCCAATGAAGGCAAGTCAGATGTGAGAGTCTTGGCCTTGGGTGGGCACTCCGGAGGCCGGAGACGGTCAGTGTGCACGGTCGGGTCCGTGGTGTCGCTACGCACCAACAGCTCGCCACAAGCTGCCCTGCAGTGACTGACTGCACTGGTGAAACTCATCAGCAGACGATGGGGTCGTCACGTCCCTACGCGCTATTATTATTATTATTACAACCTTGTACTTTGCCAATACCATTTGTCCACAGAACCGACACCAAGTTGTGGGTTGGAGGCGAAAGTTTTGATACCAGTGATGCCGTACAGATCGAAAAAGTCATCTTACACCCTTGGTACATGGAAATTGATAGATTACCTATGAACGATATCGCTTTGATTAAACTGTCCGAACCACTTAAGTTCAGTGAGAAAGTCCAGCCTCCTCAGTTTGCCCGATGTTGCTGGTGACAATGCAAATAACTGCAGTGAGACTGAAATTGAAGACAGTCCTGAAAGGGAGGAAAACCATGAGATCACACAAAATAACACCCTTGTTCTAGTTGCTAGAGGACTAGATGAGGTAATGTGATGAAATTGTGTGTTCAATTTAAGAATGATATGCTTTCTATAAGTTCAAATTAAATTTGTTTATTCCAAATATCGACAGATCCATACTACAATGCAAAACATTCAATCATTTTAAAATTAAATCAAACATAAAATACATAACTAGAAATAACAAGTAAATTAATTTAAATATTAAATACAATTATCGTCGTTGACTCAATGGTGTGGACTGAAGCTCTCCTACCGGGAGGGCTGAGGTTCAAATCCCGCCACGTACCGATGTGTTTTCGAATATCCGAAAATATATTTATACGTATTCCGATGCTCGTACGGTGAAGGTAAACATTGTGAGGAAACCTGCGCACGCCTGCGAAGAGATTCAAAGGTTGTGCGTGAAGTCGTCCAACCCACACTGGGCCCGTGTGGACGAGCCTATACACCCTGTACAGGTAGGCTCGTGCCCCTCGGACGTTTAATGAGCTGATGATGATGAATTTATATATTTACAGACCGGCTTCCAATCTCATAACATCACAACAATTAATATAATCAAATTACGAACGGAAGTGTGTTATTCGCTTGCGTACCGCACGTACTATTGGATGCTGGTACATTTTATGCCAATACTCGATCAGATAACTTTTTGCGGCGTTCGTGTGGAACAGTTACCAGGACCAGGGTTTGTAAGTACCTTTTTTGTTATTTTAATATAATAATAAATAAATAATCACTGACATTCACACGGCGCCATCTAGACCTAAACGAAGCATTTAGCTTGTAATATGGGGCCTTTATAACGGATATATACTTATATACATTTTATGTAAATACATATTATACATAGAAAACACCCAGACCACGAGTCATGTTCATGCACACAAATGTTTGTACTGTCCGGGGATCGAACCCGGAACCCTAGGTGTAAGATACAATTAACATTATTTTTCTTAATATAAATTTCATTTCCAGGGCGACTCTGGCAGTCCTTTGATCAAAAATAACAAGCTAGTTGGTATCGTTTCGTATGCTCACATTCAGCCCAAGCAGCACAAAAAGCATACTCGTGTAACCTTCTTCGTAAACATAGCCCAATATATGCCGTGGATCAAGGCTGAAACTGGACTTTAATTGTATTCATAATGAGGACAAATTTTGTAAATAGGATTGTAAGCGATCTTTGGTGTGGGATCTAGTAAATAAGTAACACTTTTAAAGTGGTTAAATCTATAGATACATTGCTTTTTTGTGACTTATATTTAAATGTATCATTCGAGAAATATTCATTGTAAAATATAAGTGATAAAGAAAAGTGATTTAAAACTCTTCAAACTATTTTATTTAATACCTACATGCCTTTGTTGTTCAATATATTTTTTTATTCCACGAATAAATACTTAATAATTTTTAAGAAAAATGCCTCATTAATAATAAATATATGTAAGACTTTTAAAGTATAGTTATTTAGACATTTGCTATGGTATACAATAAAATCGTAAACTGTATTGTAGCCGTATAAGATTAATTAGTAATGCCTTGTCATTTTGTTAGTCTAGCATTGGCTCAGAGTTAGGTCTTTTTTTACCACAATTGATAAAATTTGAACAGATAATTGAAAATAATACCTAACAATGTAGCATAATTCTATAAATCTTCACCCAGAAATCTCCAAACTTAATTTCGATTCTACACCATTCATTTTACAATTCAAAATAAAATCCCCTAATCCCAGTATCTGTTGGTGCTCAATATAATATTCTCATTACGATAGCAGGAGCCATATCAGATATTCCTTTTGCGTCGGCCTCGGCGTAATTCCAAATATTCGGTTACATTGCTAAAACCTTTGATGTCGACAAACCGCCATTTCGCGGACCTATGTCAAACGCAAAAAGAGCGGGAAATTGTTACTAATACAAAATGGCGCGTCCCGTACGAGGAAATGTTACGTAATGAATTTCGTTGTCTCCATTGATTTTACCTGATGCAAGGCACCGTTCTGGGTACTAAGCAAGTAATGTTGTTTATTTGCTATTTTTATGAGATCGATACGACTTAAAAGGTTAACGATAAATGAAATTCAAATAAACTTTGCCATTTTTTTGTACTAGAAAGGTGTTAGAATATTGAAGTAATACCGTTTTAAAAGATAACAGAAAGCGTTCTGATTAGTGGCACTGACCCTAATTTCGACATTGAAAGCAGAAATCATTATTTTGTTTAGGGGGCAAAGGAAAAGTTAAGCTTTTAAAGATAGATGGGTCTATGAGGATAATTGATTGTAAGACAAAAAAATTCCAGTGATCGATGTTATATGGAGCTAAAGAACAAACGGCTCACCTGATGGTAAATTACGACATCGCCCATTTAATCCTGGTCCACGGATATTCTCGCCCAGACTCCAACAGCTCTTCAGCAGATTCCATCAGTAGCTAGACTTCCCCTAGAGGAAGCCCTACAGTATATATTCCAGAATTTGTGTGCTCCAATGGTCATCAGTCCTGCGACACACGTGACGGGCCCACTTATTCTTACCCAGTGTACATTGCCTTCTTTAAATAAATAAATAACCACTGACATTCACACAGCACCATCTAGACTAGTAAATACATACATATTATACATGGAAAATATCCAGACGAATACAAATAGACTTGTTTATGCACACAAATGTTTTACTACCCGGGCTCGAACCCGAAACTCTTGGTGTAAGAGCCGAAATCTCAACCAATTACACCACATGGATCGTCTAGCTTTAATAATAATAATATTTATTTTTTCCAAAAAAAAACAAAGCATATTACATTTCAGGCGTATACAATTAATTTTATAAAGAAAATAACCAATGTCCCCTATCCCTATTCAACCTATCGCAATCCACTGGACATAGGTCTCCCCCGTTATAGTCAATGTAATTATTGGTTAAAAATTGTTATATTTAATAATATTGGAACTTTAAGGACCGATTCTTTAGCAGCGGCCCCTGCACTAGGCTTTCGCATGTAACGCAGGAACCCTGAACGATTAAAAGTACAACAGTTTACCCAACAAAAGCATACGTAGTACGAGCAAACTCTAACATATAAAGAGATGTAAACTTGTAATATACCGTAACTTCACTGCCTGTCCCGCCCCAGTTACATATTATATAGACAACCCAACCGAATCGTATACCTATTTATCGATACATAATTGGTAACAGCTGCTATATACAGTCGCTAACCAAAACCACTTCCACACCACTAATGAAGCGTTATTAATCATTATTAATCACGCACCAGACAGCTATATCTAAACTTTGCTTGTTCCTCTTTTAGGTTGAGTTTATTAATGAAATAATTAATATCAATTTTAGTGGTGCCAAATTCTCACGACATTCGTTGTCATGGGAATTTATGACCTTAATAGGGATGGAATAACTGTGAGCCATTTTGTAGTTTGTTTGTATCACTCCGTCTTGTAGTAATACTCGTATTAGAAATACGCAAAGTCAAAGTGCCGCAAAGAGAGTTTTTTTATGCAATAAGTGAACGGGACGGTCAGTGCGCTCATCAGTGGTAAGTGATACAACAGATGTTAGGTCTGTTATACCCTGTAATTTTACTAGTTAGCCCTCATCCGAAACACAGAAGTGCAAAACACTCCTATTTAACGGGACGATATCTAGCACTGCGGTGGTACCTACCTAGACGACTCAGTGCCGAACCTACCTGATGAAATGTGATTATCTCCGCTCATGAACTACGATGACACCAGAAGTGTCCAGGTGCGTTACTTGCCTTTTAGGAAAGAATTCGCTCATTTCCTAAGGTTCCAGTGTCACATTTTTGAGGGAATACCGCTGCTGGGAGGTCGTTCCATATAAGCATAGAAGCATTTTTGAGGGAATACCGCTGCTGGGAGGTCGTTCCATATAAGCATAGAAGCATTTTAGAAACGTAGCTACAGCTTATGGTTTTTATTCTCTTTATTTGGGTTAACCAACAGTGTACAAAATAACATGTTAACTTAATATTATTTATTCTAAGAGTGATAACTGTGTCACCTATGACGCTAACCACAGCTTTGATAAAAAAAATATATGTTAAGAGGTGGTGTTTAGAAGACATCAGTAGTCTTCTTCAGTTGACCGCAGATGCTTTTTTCTTTTGAACAGGAGGCAAACGAGCATACGGTAGTAGTCAAGTTAAGAACTTATAAGGTTTTTTTGTTAATGTACGTTACCATAGTACTTAAAAATAGCTCAGGGGAGGTCATGACCCCCATGACCCTCCCCCTGGATCCGCCGTTGATTATACAATACTTTTAATGATACAAGCAATAAATTTGGTTGGTACGATATATTACACAAATGATATGTGATCATAGCTGGGGTGTATCACTGAAAGTCATTGGTTTCATGTAAAACCTGAAGATGCGTCTTTAAAAAAAAACTTCTTAAAGTTAGATATAAATTGCATTCGTATATACAAAATCACTTTGCTTTGCTTATAACAAAACTTTTAATTCATGAAATCCCCCATCATTTAATACTTTATTAATTTATTGGCCTTATCCCTGCAGAATACAATGTAAAATAAGAAAAGATCAATAGTTTACCTCACCGTGAGGTAAAGTTCAAAAGGCCTTCAATTCTAACAATAACAATGTTACTATTAATGGAAAATCCGGAACATCTTTGTGTTTGGAACATAGCACTTTAATTGGAACACGTCCCATGCCTTCGCATCCCTAATTGCTAGAAACAAATCGTTAGAAACTGCGCCCTTTCCCCGCGGGCAGTATTTTACGGGCTTGTTTAATTAATTCGCGTATCGCAAGGAAATAAAGCGATTCCCTTATCATATTTGCAAACTCACAAATATTTGAATACAGCTTGGAGTTGCGCGATATTAGAGTCATAATGTTGAATATTTGGAGGAATCGTGAAAAGGGGTTGTGATTTTATCTGATACTTTAATTGTTTATTAGTCTATTTAACCGTTCGAGGTGATGATGTTAATAGATGACCCTTGTTATTTTTAGTAGTTATAAATATATTACTTAGTATAAGAAAAGGATCCTCAGATATCATTGCAGCCCGATAAATTTCAATATACTGCTGCTATTCTGCTGAACGTAGACCTTCCATATAACTTCCATTCGGACCGATCCTTAGTAGTCAAAATCAAGCAGCTACTTCGCCACCTTAACCAGATTATTGGACAATCAAGTTAAATCTGGACGCAAGTAGAGAACCTTTCTGTCCACTCGATCATTAGTTTCTTGCACTTTGCGCCATACCACATAGCCATGCCTCATATAAGCGACTATATTAGGAATAGACAACAATTCGACTAATCAGACTTCTTTAAGATCATAGTTTTTTATATTGTAGAAGCTTACAGTATATGGGGCAGACAAACTAATACCACAACTACCTTTACGATGGCTGCTTAATTTCCATCATCCTCAACCTCTGCCAAATGAACATTGCAATAGACACTTAACGAACGCATATAAGCCACAGGATTCTAATAATATGGACTCCTTAAGCGCAAGGGAGAGTTCAAGTATTACGTAGCGCTATTTTTGAAGATTTTGAAGCGGGCTTAGTACGCTTTAGCATGAAAGCCTCGTTCAATGTATTACTACTACTACGGCTAGGTGACGTTTTCTCTTAATGAGAGGAAAGGGGATACCTTGGACCCTATACGATAGAGTTTCGAACCCAGAACAAATAATAAAATATTCTTTGTATGTTACTCTTTATTAATAAATAAATAAATATCCACTGACATTAACACAACGCCATCTAGCCCCAAGTGAAGCATGAAGCCTGTATTATGGGTACTAAACAACGGATAAACAAACTTATATACCTTTTTTTTGTAATACATACTATTATACATAGAACACACTCAGACCATTACAAACAGACATGTTCATGCACACAAATGTTTGTACTGCCCGAGGATCGAACCCGGAACCCTTGGTGTTGCAGTCGACCTCTCAACCGCCTCTGAACACCAAATGTGTCGTCAAATTAAATAAATAAAGTAATTATTGTCTGAATTTTATGAAGCCGAAATTGCAAACTATTTTAATAAGAATATTTGAATGCATCATACTCACTGAATGATATGCACTAACTTTTTTTCCGCAGGTATTCTGGCAAATTCGATTAATTGAAAAATAAAACACTAAAATTACCAGCTCCATTACATTCGTGATCCACGTATTCTATACCAACCGAGCACACAGTCCACAATCAGAGATGTCTGCGAATAATTAGCATTTTAATTGTTTGCCGACGTCAGCCGATGTTGTTTATAATTATGCCAAATAATGCTGACGATGCAAAATAATCTGTGGTGCGAGCATTTGGAAGTATTTATTCAAAATAGTATGTGAATAGCCTTAAACATTCATAGATAATAGGTAATATATTTCATTGGTAGTAGACTTTTTTTTTAATAGTGACTACTAAGTTTCTTGCTGGATTCTTCTCAGTGGAAAGCTACCGTCCGAACCAGTGGTAGCTACATTTGACATTCATAAGTGTTCTGTAAGGACCTAATCTAAATAAACAGTTTTCATGTCATTTTAGCTATTTATAGCCTAAATTTTAAGATAATTAAGTACTTTATTCTCGAAATCATTTCAGGAGACATCATAATTTAAAAAATTAAATAGCAGTTTGTCTCTTTCATAAAGCAAAACCTCGTTCTTGTCTCTAATCCTCAAGAATTATTTTTCGTCAAGAAGCTGTCTATGATCATTTTTTTTATGTACGACGGGCCATGTTGTCTAATTGGTTAAGATTTCGGCTCTAACACCAAGGTTAGGTTCAATCCCCGGGCAGTCCAAACATTTGTGTGCATGAACATGTCTGTTTGTATTGTTCTGGGTGTTTTCTCTGTATAATATGTATGTGCTTACAAAAATATGATAATATAGTTCATCGTTGTTAGTACCTAATATACAGGTTAAATGTTTAGTTTGGGTAAAGATGATGCTGAGTGAATGTTAGTGGATATTAATTTATTAATAAAAAATATATATAGTTAGAAAAGTTAAAGATTAAACATCAACCAAAAGTATGCATCCCTGACAAGACTAAATTTACACCACAAAAGAAATAATTTGTCACACAAAAATGCCCTGAAGGCTAAGCATATAATATATTCATAAAATTGTCAATCATAAACGGTCGCCAGAGCCCTCTCAAAGACATTATTATTTTAGGGTTAAATATCTAGGGGCACGGTGGTCGGGTCAAGAGCCAAGCGAAGCGCAAGAGCAGGCAGTACCTACCTTTTCGCAAAGAGTTTCGTCGTTTTTTGACCTCTAATAAAATTTGTTTCGGATGTACAAGATAGTTCACATTACCAGTATATGGTGTTGACAATAAATTAATGAAATATATATTGTTTCAGTAGAATACTTCTAATACTTAAGATGTTCATCAAAATGTTTGGCTACATCTTGAAGTGCTAGAAAGCCGGGTAAGTTATCTAAGTTTAGTATAAAACTTACAAAAAAGTTCATAGACTTATGATATTCGCTCTCCATCCCCTAAAATAGGGTGTTGGACGTTTATATAGAACTTTTAACAATTTTATTAATTATAACATGAAAGTTTACACAGGACTGTAGACAGTTACTAAAAAAATCGAATAATAGTAATTAGTATACAATGATTTGCTTTTTTTCGTTCTTTTTACATTGTTTGGTTTGTTTTCTTTGTTTTTGTTTCCTTTATCGTTGAATTGTTTTGTACTGTTATAGTCTTGTAATGTTAATTCTGTGGTCAAATAAATGTATTTTCTTTCTTTCTTTCTTTCTAATTAAGAAAAAATAAACATTAAAGAGACTGCCTAGAAACTTATAAAAAAAAACTAAAATCCCACCAAAAGCATTTCCGGCAAAAGGTTGCCAAGACGACATAATGTGTACTCTGTAATAAAGATATCAGATCTCATGTAGAGCCAAGCTTCTGAATCTACACGACCTAATGCTTCCGATTCAATCAATTCTACATACAGTAAATATGTATGGCTTGGCTGTTTCGTTACTTACTCTAGATTAGAAACTAAATATTTACATTACCTCCATGTCGGTAGCGATTTTTTATACTTCTTCATGCTTTTGTCAGAATACTAGCAATAAACCATCGAAAATTCAATTGAAATTACTAACACCGCGTTAAAGTACCATTAAACAAAGCTATTTACACGATACTTGAATACTTATCGCTGATGAACAAGTTTAATTTGTTCAGTATTACGTTGTACGTAAACAATAACAAGGGAGCTCACACAGCATTATGTGAAGTCACGGCCTGCCAGCAACACAATCGTAAGCTGTTTAGAGAATCGACGCTTTATGTTTTTAACCGACTTCAAAAGAGGAGGTTCTCAGTTTGACCTCTTAGTATGTATGTAAATATGTATGTTTGTCCGCGATTATCTCGCGTTTGGCTGAAGCAATTTCGATGCGTTTTCGGTAAGTATTTGTTACATTCAGCGAAGGTTTTAGTGTTTTAATTTTATAATGTTTCTCATAATATTAAACCAACTTGTTTTTTCGGCTTTAATGTTATCTGGCACTGCAGTGGTACCTACCTAGATGACTCAGTACCGAGTCTACCACTTAGTATACATATATTAACATCATCATCAGCTCATTAAACGTCCCCACCGAGGGGGACGAGCCTATCCGTATAGGGTGTATAGGCCTTAGTCCACGCGGGCCCAGTGCGGATTGGCCGACTTCACGCACAACATTTGAATCTCTTTGCAGGCGTGCGCAGTTTCCCTTCACCGTAAGAGGGTCGGATAAACGTACATATAATTTCGAAATTCGAAAACACATTGGTACGCGGCGGGATTTGAACCTCAGCCTTCCCGGTAGGAAGGCAACAGTCGACACTATTGAGCTATCGACGCTCTAAAAAATACCTGTTTACAATTCCATCATGTGTGGTGTGTGTGTGTGTTTTATCATTATTTTTCCGTTATGTAGTATCCTATCAAGTGTTGTGAGGTCAATTTAATTTCACGGGCAGATGGTGTCCTTTGAGCGTTCGGTTCAAATATTAATATTTGTGGTTTCCCATACAAAAACGTATTCCGTATTTTTATACGTCCATGATATAAGTAAGTATAACGGATAACCGTTGTTTAGTACCCATATTACAGGCTTATGCTTAGTTTGGGGCTAGATGGCGCTATGTTAATATTAGTGGATAATATTTGTTTATAATTTCTTATCCAACAAAAAAAATAGCGCGTGACTTTTACTAGTGTGTTTTCGCCTTAGGATTCGAACCCATGACCCACAGATCTCGCAGCAATCTAAACCAACGCTCATACCACTGGACCACAAAGGCAAGTTCGTAGAGTGAAAAAGAAATTGTTTCATTGAAAATGTTGAAAACAAAAGTGATATTGCTCATTCTGTTGCAAACACGCCTCGTCTAGTAACACTGAGCATGCGATGGCTGATTGAATTTTCTCTTCGTATTCATTCCGATTTGATCATGCAGGGCTACAACACAAAAAGACTAACTTTGGAATATTTTTGTATGTAGTAAATGGTGACATTGGCTCGGTCGATGGCTAAATGGTTTGGACTGTTGCCCTACTACCGGAAGGACTGAGGTTCAAATTCCGTCACGTACCAATGTATTTACGAATTTTCGAAAAATATATGAACGTTATCCGACGCTCTGACGCTAAAGAAACACATCGTCAGGAAACCTGCGCACGCCCGCGAAGAGATTCAAAGGTTGTGCGTGAAGTCGTCCAACCCGCACTGGGCCCGCGTGGACGACTAAGACCTAAACACCCTATACCTGTAGGCTCGTGCCCCTCGGTGGTGACGTTTAATGAACTGATGTGTAATAGTGCCATTTACTTTTTTTTATCTAATCATACTCTACCGGACGGATCTAAATCATATTCGGAGCCCAGACCAATGTATTTATGTGAAACTAAAAAAATATACCAAGATATACATAGTACCATAGCCTTTATAGAATCATACTAAATAAACATGTTTTGCTAACGTTTCCCGGTATTCAATTAACCTTTCCGTACCAACCCTAAGGTAGTATCCCGAAGGACTTCTGTTTACATATTTTTCTACTCCTACATTGTGTACTCGTGTTTGCAGCATTTAATTGGAAATCGACACAATGTTAACCGACGCTTGTGAGTTCCCGGAAAAGCTATGAGCATTTAGGTCAGATTTTAAAATTTCTCGGATTTTATTGCATTTTGGACCGACTAAGTTGAGGCTGTTGAAATCGATATTAAATATTCATAATACATACACACATTTCTAGTTAGTGATCTGGAAGGTACTACTATTAAGTGATAAGAAGCCTCATAGTACCCATTTTTATCGAAAAATCTTGGTAAGACTTACTTTGAAAGAAAATATGGAAAGCCTTAATTTTTTAGCTGAATGTTCCAATAACTATGCCCTATAGTGTGTCGTTATAGGCTAGTATAATCCATTAATAGTTTTTTATCAATCAAACCTTCAGGTATGAGTCATTATTTTAGCTGTATTAGATAACAACTTCCATTTCCACAGGTTGATTGCAGCCTTCAGCAGTTGTGCCACTGTATATCCATTATTATTTTTTGACCTATGAGGTAAAGATACAGCTGATGTACTCGGGTTCAATCTCCGGTCAAGTCAATTAACATAATTAACTTTTCATAATTGTTCCGGCACTGTTCGCAAAAGACACCCCTCCCCTTTACTTGGGTGACGGGTAATTGGCAATAGGATTCTTTCCTCTAATTTTTTTGCCTTAAAAAACGCCTACACTTACGTAATTTTTAAATTAACTTAGATATTTTGTGGATGTCTGCAGACTTGTGTCGTTATTAACCTTGAATAGATTTGACATGGACTTCTATCTGCCTTATATAGGTACAAGTAATATGAATATTTCATTAGTATTACAACATTAAGTAGGTACTATTATAAGAAACGTTAAATCGTAACCAATATAACGTGTTGAATTTTATTTCATCTTTTGTGAATGGCAAAAAATGTTACGATTTAAAAAATACAAACGGCATGATAAATCTTGCCTTATAAAAAAGGTTACTATTGTGCCAGAATTGAATTCAAAGGTTGTGCGTGAAGTCGTCCCAATCCGCACTGGGCCCGCGTGGACGACTAAGGCCTAATCACCCTATACGGCTCGTGCCCCTCAGTGGGGACGTTTAATGAGCTGATGATGATGATGATTGTGCCAGAATAATGTAACAGCAAGAAATACTGTTCGAAACAGTTGGTATATTAAAATTAATGACACTACGGTTATAACCCAAACCAACTTTGGTATACTAGGATGATCATAAAAAGCATTCATTGTTGATTTTATTGGACGCTTCTTTGTCAATAAATATGACAAATATTGAAGCGCCTTTAACATTTTAAAGTCATGTTATTTTCCAATTTTGTAGTAGTAATATTTGATTTCAGTATAGGAAATAATAGAATAGAATAGGAAATCTAGAGCGTCGGTGGCTCAGTGGTGTGGACTGTCGCCTTCCTACCGGGAGGGCTGAGGTTCAAATCCCGACACGTACCAATGTGTTTTCGAATTTTCGAAAATATATGTACGTTATCCGATGCTCTTACGGTGAAGGAAAACATCGTGAGGAAACCTTCATGCACGCCTGCGAAAGAGATTCAAAGGTTGTGTGTGAAGTCGTCCAATCCGCACAGGGCCCGCGTGGACGACTATGGCCTAATCACCCTATACGGGTAGGCTCGTGCCCCTCGGTGGGGGCGTTTAATGAGCTGATGATGATGATGATAGGAAATCTATGTTTTAGCATGAGCGGGCCATTCGACCCTACTTATATCACGGAATGATAGAAATCCGACGCGCAACGTTTTACATTTGATTTTACCGAGTGATTACTTAGGGGACTTTTATTCACCAGAAGCCCAAAACTCTCTTTATTTACTTTTCCATCTGTCGTTTTAACAGCGTTGCTTTAAAAATAACAGTGCTGCCGTGTCTGTCCACTTCTTTTTATTATTATATAACTGCACAGCCACGGCAACATAAGCTGAGACAGGGCCCTTTTGACCACACAATTTAAATTCATGTTATACCTTCTTACTTTTTTATTTCTCTTTTAAAATTGTTTTATTGTATTTTCCTGGTTATGCCATTGTACAATTTTGTGGTGAAATATGTGTTTTTTCTTCCTTTCTTTCTTTTAGATGTCAACAACGCATTCATTCCTTCTCTAGCCCTTTGACCGCCACCTTAAGGCGCCAGACACAATAGATTTTCTATTGTAACTGGATTCCCGGTCACAGTCCCTATTCGCGTAACCGGCATGTGCCGGGCCGCTTTTCTCCCCAAACATATGTTAGGCTACCAAGACCCCCCCCCCCGCCTCGCGACGCCCTAAGTCGAAGGTCGAGTCCCGTTCGAGGACGCCTTACGTCTCGTTGTGTAAATTTTAAGGCTGCCATCTGCGCTCGCCAATTGCCCGGTGAAGCTGTAAAGACCATCTGCGGCCAACAGCATTAGACAGTACGGAAAAAATGGATTCCCGGCGTTCAATGGGTTAATGTTATGTCTGTCCTTTCGGTCTCAAAACATATATAAGTACCTCGGACAAGTCGGTAATCACTGCCGGTTTTAAATCTGTTGACCACTGAGACATCTTTAAATGTCTCTTATCCGCCATAATAAAATCTATCTCGATCCTTGTCACAGTGTTCGGGCTCTGCCAGTGTCCTTGGTTGGCGGGTATGAATTGATATATGGTGGGTGAACCGTCCGCTCTTGTCACTGAAAAACCTATCAATAAAAAATGTCTATTTTGAGCACAACTTGAAAGATTTTTTATTGTCATTTGACTTGATCGTACTGTTTTTAAAATCTCTTTGTATATATCTTTTAAGTTTACAATAAGTTGAAATGTGATTGGCGCCTCCATTTAAGCATAGTTTTGCCTGTGTTAGGAGGCACCGCTCCTCTACAGTAAACATTTCATTTGTCGCAATTTCAAACGATCCAAGGGAGGCCGTTTTGAAAATGTTCACTTCCTTGTAAAGTCGCTTATAGCGCTCGACGCAGTTTCTGACGCAATGCCTTTGATCTGCCGTATAATGCGCGGTACTCGACGCCAAGATTGCAAGGAACTACAAGAACAAAAGTATTATGGTTTACGAGAATCTCCTTCTCAATGATGTAGCGGCTGCCGAGTATCTAGATTTATGTATTCTTATTTGACGACCATTTGGTGTAATGGTCGAGACGTCAGCTCCTACACCAAGGGTTCCGGGTTCGATCTCCAGGCAGTACAAACATTTGTGTGCATGAACATGTCTGTTTAAATTGGTCTGGGTGTTTCCTGTGTATAATATGTATGTATTTACAAAAAATATATATATGAGTATGTTTATCCGTTGTTTAGTTGGTACCCATAATACAGGCTTCACGCTTAACGTGGGCCTAGATGGCGCTGTGAGAATGTCCGTGGATATTTATTTATTTAACGCCGTATATACCCTAATATTTTAGTACACATCCAATAATCCCAACCACTACAACGCTTCAATCTCGCACGCCAAAAGGAAAATAAACGAACATCCAACGCAGCCCGTTCCTTTCAAAACCCGATCCTACCAATCGGCAACGGGATTGCCCCCGGAACGTTGCCCATAAATTAATCTACTACATTTTATTCAAAATCACAATGTAACCTCGCGGAATTTATATTCCATCCGCGGATGGTCATAAATAATATGTGCACTCCATTTTTTCGTTCCTCCTGAGGTCCCAGCTGCGAACATTTTCTATGCTCGGAGAGCACACTGTGACGGACAAGCGCGGAATTCCAAATACATCCAACGCCTCGCCCGCAAGCTTACCCCAAAGGAATACGGTTACGAATAGAATAGTCAACACGTTTTTCAAATAGTCCAGCCGAATACACGATGGGCAGTAGCTTGTTTTGATTTTCCCTGGATTTTGTGGTTCAGCTTTGACGGAATATGTTTGGAAGAAAAGTTATTTTGTGAGTGGTTTGTTGGTGTTGTAAATAGGTTCTTCAAAGTGTTAATCGGTGATTCCCTACGCGATAAGATCCGAAATAAGGCCACTAGGTGGTAGACTCGATACTGAGTCGTCTAGGTAGGTACCACCGCAGTGCCAGATATCATCCCGTGAAACAGGAGTGTTATGCACTTTTGAGTTTCGGGATGAGGGCACTGTAGTTAGTGAGATTACCGGGCATAAGAGACCTAACATCTGTTGTCTCTGGTGACGGGCGCAGTGCGGCATTGATGGAGGATAATAACTATCTATCAGTTGTTGGTCTCCTTTAATGCCGCTCTGTCATTTTCTGGCGTATCACTTACCATCAGGTGAGCGCCCAGACCGTCCTGTACACTTATAACATAAAAAAACCGTACGGCTACTACACCAAGGGTTCCAGGTTCGATCCCCGGGCAGTACAAACAGTTGTAGACTCCTAGGATTGGTCCACGTGCATGTCAAGAGGAGGTATTCGTACAGCAATGGAAACATCATTTTTTGTTTGCATGAACATATCTGTATTGATATGGGTCTTTATGTATAATATGTATGTATTTACAAAAAAGAACATTAAGTCTGTTTATACTTTTTTAAGTCCCTAGTTCAAGCTTTACGCCTAACTTAGGGCTAAATGGCGCTGTGTGAATATCAGTTGTTATGTTTTGTAACTATTCAGACAGCATAATGGACTTAAGGGAATTTTGAAACACAATTAAAACTGATCCGTTTAATGGCTTATTAATCTAGTTATGGACCGCGACTACAAAACTTTTCATCCTTTGTTTAATTTCGACTGTGTTAGTAATGGAAAATCGTATTATGTCCTGTACAACTATTTTAAGTTTTTGATTATTGTTTTCCATGTTCAAGACCTTTATTTCCACTTTTCCTTTCCGTTATACGTAATTGTATTATAGATGTAAATCTGTAACTGTGTGGTCAAATAAATGTATTTCTTTCTTTCTTTCTACAACTCGTTTTCAATATTACTAACGAGATCATCCCGCACAGCATACAATGCAATGTTATAAAACGGAATACTAACTCTGACATGTTATACGTATCATCGTATCTAGCTAACAATAATTTAACAAATGAGGATCCAATAGTATATTTTTTTAATATCCGTAATTTAATATAAATAAATTTTATGCCAGAAAAATATTTATTACTAACAACTAAAAACCTTAAAAATTAAATATTATAACTAAAATAAAAAAAAATATAATAACTAAATAAAATAATTAAAAGAACCCCCCTTTGGTAAAGTTCCGAAGACTCTGGCAGCGTTACCCCTTTGAATCGCTAAACTAATTCTTTGACCAAGGTAGCTGCCAGATCTTCGGTCTCCAGTAATGTCGACTAATCGTTTGGAAATTTCTTTAAAAAGCCTAATAGCGCTAGGGCCCCACGGACCAAGGGTCTCGACACCGAATGGAACAAAGTCATATTCAGAGCCTAGCCTTCACACGCCGCACCAGCTCTGTTGTTGGTTCCATGTAGATGGGAAGGGGCTAGTGTGTCTGAACAGGTAGCATCCCACACCAGCACCCGGCCCAACTTCCATGGAATCAAACTCATACCGTCCGGTCTCTTGCCATCGTCTCTTGCGATACCAGACGGCTCAAGAAGACTTGGCACGTTGACGGTGGCAAGGGACCAGCGTATGATATCGTTAAGTGCGGCATGTCTCGAGAAGCGGCCTGCACTTTTTTGGCAAGAAAGTCCGTGATGCCCTAGCTTGTCGACATCACTGCCACAGGGGCACGTATTAGGAGCGCAGACCGGAACCCCAAGCCGCAGACAGGTTACAATGCGCAGCGTGTCAGGTTCAAGGAATGTTCCTGTGTTTGACGAAGGGTACGCGTGAAGCCAGTAGCCGGCTTCACGCGCACCCAAGGCCAAAAGCCTGGCTCGCTCCGAACCTGAACTAGAGCTCAAAAGACTGTCATATGTTAATTTACAGATTTTGTCGTCCCAGCTCCTCTGAGAATTTGGAGAATCCGGAAAATTTTGACCTGGACAAGCAATTGAAAAAGCGTTCCTAGCTTCTTCCAAGCCAGCAATCTCAAAGTTTGAAGGAAATGCCCTTAAAATTTTACTTATGATTACCTGTACTATGGACAGAAGATAGGAAGGCTGGTAAAGCGATACTAGAAATTTTACGAATCCCTAAACCACCATAACGGATAGGAAGGTTGCTTGGGTCCAAGATTGTTCGTTTAGCTGCATATTAAAGATCGATTCTAAACTAATTTTGACTAAGCCGTCTACTTGTGTAAAAAGATCTGGATGATTCCAAAAGGAGCAGCAACGAAGCACATACGTAAAATTTTGGAACAAAAAGACAGTATTTCAAAATGCAAAGTGCATAATGTGGACTTATTTCTAGGAGACGATCAGCTGAATTTTTAAATTTAGAAATTGAATTATTAATATATTCAGAGGCAGATATATCAAAAATTGGAGAACCTAAAAGGTAAAGTGCATTACGGTAACAATTTTAATATTGGAGCCAACGTATTAAATTTGTTTCACGTTATTTAAATTTAAGTTACTATTATTTATGAATATTCGCATTTGCTTAAATTAAGTTCCAGACCAATGCTTCAAATTTATTTTTGATAAAAGAGAGGTCCGAAAAAGCAGTATCCATATCACCTCCTATGATTCCGTCGTCCAAATACCAAACGTTGAATTTAGAATTTAATTTTTGATAATCGGGTTTATGCCAAACTAAAAATTGCAGCCCAAGGGGATCACCCTGTTGACAACCTACCTCCGAAAACAACTCATTAGAGCGATACAAATTTTGTTGGGTCAGCGTAACTGAGAAGAAGATAATTGTATATTTCCGGTATATGTTTTTTTATTTCCGTCAGCAGGGTGTCTCTATTCACCGAATTAAAATAATTTTTGACGTCAATTTAAATATGATTTATTATGGATTATTTATTATGTTCTGGAGTGGACACCGCGTTTTGGCATGCGTAGCGTAGAACGCCCTCCAGCCCTATGGACCGACGATTTGCGAAAGGTCGCTGGTGGAAGCTGGATGAGAAAACGGAGGACCGGGATATCTGGTGCAAAATAGGGGAGACCTTTGTCCAGCAGTGGAATGCGATAGGTTAAAGAGATGATTTAATAATATCCGCAAGTTATAAAAATAGGCTTTTAATTATGAGCTGTGTGTGAAGCTGTTAAGGCTACCTGCTTTAAATATAAATACGTATGTTATATAAAAATGAAAAAGCATAAGAATGGTTTACCAAATGTGTTCACATATGCCTGCAATCTCTCGATATGTAGAGACGAAGATGTTTTTCTCTTTAACTTCGAACTATCGAAGTTCACTGTAATGATGGCCATTATGGTATTCCTTTCTTAGCCCCAAAAATACCTTTACTCCGCTTTCCTCACCTTGCATCCACCTTTCGCAACTTCATCCTACAATACGCTTACCAAGACGCGGCCTCCAAATCATAGCTTATCGGCTCCAAAAATCGTCAGTCATGGGCTACACGTGGCCGGCAATATCACTTCAACTTGCTGTTCCGGTGAGCTATTTCGATTCTTTTCATATAGAATATTATCAAACTACGTTAATAGGAATAAAGACCATGGAACCTGATTAATAAGGGCACATGTGAACTTGAATCACTATTTATGACAGTAATAATTGTTGCGGTGACTTACCAATGGGACACACTTATAATCACAATTTATATATGGCACGGCAACACATCCCCGTGACCTCAATTGTTGCAAATGTCTATGGGCGGCGGTGACACTTTCTACCAGGTGAGCCGCATACTCGTTTGACTCCCTTTTTATTAGAAAAATATATAAACATAAACTAACAAGACTCTGAGTTCAAATTTTCAGCATTTCCTTTTCTTCCAATGCACCTGAGCAAATAACATTAATCTCCCCCACGCCGTACCTTCATTTGCGGCACACGTTTCCACAGCTTCAGCGCTGTAACTATTCCTACAAAACACCAAAGTTTGCACAGCACAACTTTTAATAGGGTTTCTTGTCAAAAACTCGCACGTAACTGCAGAGCTGACATAATTTCACTCACGTGCGCCTATAAAAAGTACGAACCCTTCCCAGCTCCGTAAACGCAACGGATTGAAGATAAAATTTTATCGAGCCAACAGTTTAGCCAGCCTCGTAAAATGCAGCACTTATTTTTACAAGTTAGTTTTATTGCCGGCTGGGAGGCGAATATTCTTCGAATCATCATTCGTAAGTTGATTATACTAGTCGTGGATGTCACGAAAACATCCTCTGATCTGATGACGCTTGTTTTCCTCATTCCATCGGTATTATCAGTTTGTGTAATGATAAAGGTTATTTTTATCTACATTATCGTATTTACTACATTATATGCAGAGGAAGAAGTGGTGACAGATTTCTGACTTTAATTGTCAACATCCCCAGTTGGCTATCGCGAGGTGTAAAGTAAGGCCTTAGAAAATATCAATGGCTTATTTCAGAAAAGAATTGGCTTTAAAAAGTTTGAAAAACACACATGAGTATTCTATTAGCCCATACATTAGATCGAGGTGGAATAAACTGGAAACCTTTACTTACGGTGTAGAATAATTTCTAAATATGCAATAATTTATGAAGAAATATTCACTTGTTATATTACATACATTGTAAAGGCTTATTTTTGGTAATAAAAACTTATACAAAATATATTCAAACATTTTTAATTTGAAAACATAATCCAAACAAACATACTAAATGATAAACTTTCCCTGTCCTCGACAACTGCTGATTGATGAAGAATCCTATGGAGCTTCTTGATATTAATTATAGCTTCTTGACATAAATACGGCCAATACAGATGGATAAACGACACCATAACATGATCACACAAAACATCGTTCGTCATATTGCTACGAAAAGTCCATTAGGAAACCAATAAATTGACCGTTCAGACAATATTCAGTTCGTAGCGCCAATAAAACTGACTTGTAAAAATAAGTACCAATTTTACGAGTCCGCCTTAACTGTTGGATTAATCTGATAACAGGGAAACTTTCAACATTAAATATTGATTTCAATCCGGAACTATTGCTCAAACGAACAGTGTGAACATCAGTTCTTTTTTATCATCTATAGGCAGACATTTGACCGCCATCTCACCTGATGGTAAGTGATGATACGGCCTAGAATGGATTTTTGTAAATACATACATATTATACATAAAGACCCATATCAATACAGATATGTTCACGCAAACAAAAAAATGATGTTTCTATTGCTGTACGAATACCTCCTCTTGACATGCACGTGGACCAATCCTAGGAGTCTACAACTGTTTGTACTGCCCGGGGATCGAACCCGGAACCCTTGGTGTAGTAGCCGTACGGTTTCTGATAACAGGGAACCTTTCAACATTAAATATTGATTTCAATCCGGAACTATTGCTCAAACTAACAGTGTGAACATCAGTTCTTTTTTTATCATCTATAGGCAGACATTTGACCGCCATCTCACCTGATGGTAAGTGATGATACGAATAGAATGGATCATGCCTGCCTAGAAACAGCCTATTCACTCTTGCCTTGAAGACGGCCAAGTTATAATGATCGGGGAACACATAAGGAGGCAAAGAGTTCCATTCCTTAGTGAGATTAAAATTTTATATAAATACTGATTGTCTGAAAAAAGATGATTCCATCTCGGAGGGCACGTGAAGCCGTCTGTCGGTCGCTACAATCTAAGTATAAGATAGTAGTCATTAACACCCACCGATCCGCATTTAGCCTCTGTGGTGGGTTAATGCGTAATTTCTACAATGCTATGTTGTTCGGGCCTATCCCACCACCTCCCATGGCCTGACTCAACCTTCCGGTTATACAGGCCGAATCGCGGGAGGTGCGCGCGGAACACTGCTTTACGCTATCACCGCGCGCACTTCTTGACTCCCTACAAGTTATTTCTCTCTTTGTCCGGTGTCCCTTGTCACTTCTCCCCCTTCTGGGGCATGACTAACACACGTACGCCTTCGGTTTCCGCCGTGCGGTCGTCCGTGTGCCCACCCTTCGGTGTTACCGCTAGCTTCACAGTTATTCTGATTCATATATCTAATTCTTCTCCTACTAAACCTCTTCTAGGTATCTCCTTCTCTTCTCTCTTCGCCTCCTAGACGTTCTTGTCTTTCGAGTCCGCCTCGGATTCGGTACCATGTCCGCGCGAAATCCCGTAGCTGCCTGAAATTCGCCTCCGTCCCTACAGATCGCAGTAGTAAACCGGACCCACCTCGAGACCTTCATTGTGAAAATGTTTCAAATCTAACAATTCCCTACGCGCGTCCCCGTAGAGCTCACACTCCCATAAGACATGGTGTACGTCCTCTACTTCACTCCCACAGTAGCAGGACCCCGTGTCTGCCAGGGTCATACGGTGCAGCCTACCCCTAAAAGCGCCATGTCCCGACAAGATCTGTGAGGTTTCGTAGTCCGGCTCTACCCAAGTTGCCTCAAGTCGAGCCGCCACGTCCGGGAAGAAACGATACAGCTCCCGGCCCTTCTCCGATGTGTCCCAACGCCGTTGCCATTCGGCAATGACGGACTCAGATATTTTGAGTTTGGCACTGTTGATTTCTTTCTTGGAACCCGCGGACTCACGCGCCCTACCTAGTCTGCCGGCCCGGATTACCTCGAAGTCGGCAGGCAGTACACCTGCCAATACTGGCAGGGCGTCAGTACTCGTCGATCGGTACGCCTTGGTCAGAAGGACCAAGGCGGGTCTCTGTGTGCGCAAAAGCGCACTCCGCACAACGTATAGGGACGCACGCTCATAGAAGCACTCCGCAGCATACGTTACCGTGGCAGTGTAAGTGCCGCGGTACAGGATCCGAAGAGCCCTGTACCGCACCCCCCAAGAGCGCGACACTCTCGACATCTTGCCGAAGCAATTTGCCGCCCGCTCCCCTATCGACACCGCATGCTGCGCGAATGAGAGACTTGAGTCGACCACCACACCAAGCACCGTGGTCGATGTGACGCTTCTGATGGAATTCCCCCCGAGTTTGATGACTGGAGGTCTCTGGAATTTCCCTTGATCGTCATGTAACGACGGGAAAATTCCAGTCGATTACGGACACCCCAGTCACCCACGAGCTGCAACGTCGTGGTCGATACTCGCGCGGGCCCGGATTCAATCAGATCGTCACATCGTCGGCGTAAGCCACGATGCTAACCCCCCCAGGTAATGGCAGTCGAAGCAAATCATCCATCAGTACATTCCAGAGCGTAGGTCCCAACCTCGATCCCTGCGGGCAACCCATCGTTGCAGCTTTCCACATCACCCGATCACCAACGAAAAGGCCAATGCGGCGCCTCACGAAGTAGTCCGCCAGCATCCGATAGATGTTGGGCGGGCAACCACCGCGTTTTGCCTTCAGCATTATCATCGGCCACCAGGCGTTGTCGAAAGCCCCAGAGATATCCAAAAATACCGCCTGAACATATTTCGACGAGCTCTGGCGAGCTGTGTTGAATATTACATCCAACGCAGACCCGTCCTCGAGTGAACCCGTGCTGGCAGTCCGACAGCCCTTTGGTGATTTGCGGGGCACATCTTAACATTACGCGTTCTAAAATCTTACCAAGGATAGGAAGCAACGTGACGGGGCGGTATGCCTTCGGGTCGGTAAGAGGCCTGCCGTTCCCTTTCGGTAGGACAAGCAGCTTACCGTCCTTCCACACATCCGGAAAACACCCCTCCTGGACACATCGCCTAAACACCTCCGCGAACTCCCTCGGTGCAGCTACCCATACGTGCTTTATGATGCGCGCACTTACCCCATCGATTCCCGGCACCGTGTTGGGAAGATCCCTGACTATTTCCTCGATGATCTTGTCGGTTGGAGGAGGCGCATCTTCTCCTGATGGTATAAGAGAGGCCATAACCCGCACTTGTCTATGATGAGCCGTGTCTTTCGACACGTCGTCATCCGGGCACAAGGAGTGCACCAGACTGTGCATGGCCTCCCTTACACTACCAGCATGTATATGTTGTTCGGGCCTATGGGCTGCAGTGGAACGATAGAGGCTGATGTTGTAAGTTAACAAACAAGTGTATCTGATACAACATTCATCATCATCATCAGCAGCTAAAGAAACGTTATCACCCAGGCGTCCGAGCCTACCCATACGGAGGTATATAGTAGGCCTTATTCGCCCACGCGGCCCAGTGCGGATAGGTCAACTTCACGCACAACCTTTGAATCTCTTGGCAGGCGTGCGCACGTTACCTCACGATGTTTTCCTTCACCGTAAGAGCGTCGCAAAATGTACATATAATTTCAAAACTTCAAAAACATTGATAGATGGAGGGATTTGAACCTGCGCCCACCAGATCGGAAGGCATTCCACCCAATGAGCCACCGACGCTCAACCGAAACAACATTGCGATAGTATTTTTCCCAAGTAAGTAAGTTTTCTCTGCACATATTTCGCCAATATATGTGATTCGTTCAATCAGCATTGCCTCAATATTGGATGCGCTCTTTTATATTCAAAGGCGTCGCAAATAGAAATCTGTTAGGTGGTTCACGCAAGCCGCATGAGCACAGTCGGGTAATTTCCCAGGAGACTGTCATGTCTTCTCGTATAGTAATTACGGCGCGTTACTGGTAGAGAGATTGTTTTGTGTTAGCGAGATGACCTTTGGTCTGTTTTTGTACTATTCCAAAGGACAAGGGTAGAATTCAATTCGTTTTGTACAGATGGCTCTTTCTAACATGACGACCCGCGTCGTGTTTTTTGTTACAAAGTGTACAGGACGGTCAGGACGTTCTGATGATAAGTGATACGCCTGACCATGATAGAGCGACATTGATTGAGACCAACAACTGATTTGGGCTGGAAGCCATCTGCCCAAAAAACACACTTGTCTGGTGAAGCTATCTTCCATCCACTAGCTAAAACGCCGTTAACTGACGATCACAATTTTTAGTACAGCTGATAAGTAATTTAAATTGCGCACGTTTATACACACTATTAGTGATGTTTTACACGCAAACTCCATGATAATATCTTTATGATACTCAAAAACACCCGCTGTATACTGATATAATTAACCTGGCCGTATTTTCCAAGCATTTACAATAGAATAAGAGCGTCGGTGGCTCAGTGGTGTGGACTGTCGCCTTCCTAGCGGGAGGGCTGAGGTTCAAATACCGACACGTACCAATGTATTTTCGAATTTTCGAAAATATATGTATGTTATCCGACGCTCTCACGGTGAAGGAAAACATCGTGAGGAAACCTTCATGCAAGCCTGCGAAGAGATTCGAAGGTTGTGTGTGAAGTCGTCCAATCCGCACTGGGCCCGCATATACGACTAAGGCTTAATCACCCTATACGGGTAGGCTCGTGCCCCTCGGTGAGGACGTTTAATGAGCTGATGATGATTACAATAGAATAACGGATTTCGTTCATTATTTTCCCGAGTTGGCCCGTTAAATTAGATTCCAGTGTGAGGAAAGTCTATTTATGTTAGCTCAACTCAATAAGTGGCAGAGGTAATCCTGCGTCAAAGGAGCTCATAATTGAATGCTTGTACATCAGCGCTTTTGGGGTGGATGACCTGATAATCGTCTGCTTGCCGATTAATTTGTAATTCTATTGTATATACAATTTATTGTTTATTTATCTTTTTAATTTACCAATGAGCGTCGGCGGCTCATTGGTGTGGACTGTTGCCTTCTGCTGTTAATTGCCGAATCCCGAACAAGTACAAATATATTTTCGAAATTATATGTACGTTTAATCAACGCTCTTACGGTGAAGGAAAACATCGTAAGGAAACCTGCGTACGCCTATGAAGAGATTAAAGAGTTGTGCGTGATATTGGCCAATCCGCACTGGACTGGACGACTAAGGCCTAATCACCCTGTAGACTCGTGCCCCTAGGTGGGGACGTTAATGAGCCGATGATGATGATGGTGTCATGGAATGAATATGGTTTAATTTAGGTGAAGGTAATAATTCGAACAATACCTGTATATGAAATCATTTTCAAATTCAGCACACTTTTTTTATGTTATAAATTGATCGGTACGGTCAGTTCGCTCACCATCAGTAACGGACACGTTTGATTATGACATGACAGTATTGAATAGACAGTCACTTTAAAAAGTGTCTATACACTAAACACTACCCTGCGCCCCTTACCTTATTCTTATAAAATACAATCAAATCGTAGAAGCCCAAAAGCCAGCCACGGCGACAGCGCTGACCGCAGCCATTTAATCCTGCAGAGAACCATCTTTTGGGCCACTCCACAAAGACAGTCTAAATCAAGACCACCCCAAAACCCCCACCTGGCTAAATTGTCCCAACTCCGACCTGTCCAAAGCTTAGAGACTTTCAGGTCGGCCAAGACAATTCGAGTCATCTTAGACAACAGATGATAGGTATCATATACCCGTTACTTTCACTAGCTACAGTGCCCTTAATCAGAAACACAAAAGTGCATAACACTCGTATTTCACGGGACGTTATCTGGCACTGGTCAATGACCCATCTGGTGTAATGGTTGAGACGTTGGCTATTACACCAAGGGGTTTGAGGTTTGTTCCTCGGGCAGTACAAAAATTTGTGTGCATGAACATGTCTGTTTGTATTGGTCTGTATGATTCTATATATAATATGTATGTATTCACAAAAAAAAGTACATTACTACATGCTTATCCGTTGTTTAGTATCCATATTACAGGGTAATGCTTAATTTGGGGCTGGATGGCGCTGTGTGAATGTAAGTGGATATTTTTTTATTTTATTATTTACTGTGGTGGTACATACCCAGACGACTCGGTATCGAGTCTATCGCTTCGTTTTATATATGTAGAGCATAATTTTCAACTTAGCCAACAAGCAATAACTCATTGAAACCGACTTGTCAATTCTTACTCTCGCACCGTTCTAATTACCGTCGGCGGTAACAGACGGCCCTAACGACTGCCAACTAGTTAGTGAGATGACTTGACAGGGAAAAATAGTTGACAACCAACGGGTGCGTAGGGTAAATGGTTGGTACTTAACGCTCACTGCGAGGGTGCTGTTATATCGGGCCGTTACTGTAACGCAGTTATTTGGGGCAAGGATAAGGTTACTGTTCCGTATATTCTGCATTCATAAGACGATCCATAAGACTCCAATTGCCGACCCATTTATTTTATTTTTTATTTATTTAATTAAAGAAACATACAGCCTTAATTGCACATATGACTAAAAACAAATAAACAACACAGTTGGCCAAAAAAGTTTCCAACGTTTAGTTTATTTAGTCGGTGTCGATCCCCGGGTAGTACAAACATTTGTGTGCATACACATATCAATTTGTATTGGTCTGAGTGTTTTATAAGTAAAATGTATGTATTTATGAAAAACGATATATGTGAAGGTTGGCACACAACGCTTACTGCAAGGGCTGCTATATCGGGTCGTTTCAGAAACGCAGTTATTTTGGGGCAATGTTAAGTTTACTGTTTCGTATACTTTTGCATTAATATATGACGATCCATAATACTCCATTTCCGCTAATTTTGAAATGCGCTAATAGGATCGTGTCTCAATTGTTAAATGTTATACTCATTCGTTTATTTATAGTAGTTTTTATTTGGTAACACCATGACACAATTCATTCTATTATACAGTAATGATTTTAAACCATTCCAAAATTACAGTTGGATTGTAAAGTGCCGTAATAGTATCGAATTTTTTGTTTAGTACCCGTGTAACTAGCTATTCTCTTAAATTGACATGGCGATGAGTGACTGTCAATGGATATTTATTTTATTATGACATAAGTAGGGAAACGAACATCGGTGGCTCAATGGTGTGGACTGTTGCTTTCCAATCTGGAGGGCACAGGTTCAGTTCCCGCCACGTATCAATGTCATTTTAAACTCTCTAAATTATGTGTACATTTATGCAATGCTCTTTTTTGTGTATGCTGGGTATATGTATTCATATGGATGTATTTTTTTTAATATACGTAAAAACATAAGATTTTATTTATATGTATAGATAATACAATATGTATGATATCTTAGTAATCCTCAGTTTAGTAGCAGTCTTCTCAACCATAACACCACAAGGACAGTAAATACAATAAATAAATACTAGTATTTACTTCGTATGAGTCGAGGTACGTCATAGCTACATATGTATAATTTTCTCCTTCTTATTTACGTTTAGCTGGCCCAACTCTAGTATTAAAACTAGAACACTGAGGAATTTGAATTCAGTTCATTGAGCATTCGTTTGTGTATTGGAGATACGGTGCAAATACTTTGTATTTGCTCTTCAGATTTTTGTGTTTCGTGTGAGATGTAGAGGTATATATATATAATGTATCTACAAAAGCTGTGGCTAAGCTTTTTTTGATCAATTGGGTACTTCGATTGCTTATCATTACTGGTACAGATACATACTTATTATGATAGATATTTTGATATAACAAAGTGTACAAGACGGTCAGACTGCTCACCTGATGGTAAGCGATACGCGTAACCATGACAGAGCGGCTTTTGGTTTTTGCATCATTTTACTACGCAAGCCATGTTCTTTCCAGATTTTTTTCTCGTCTCCGTTGACAGATGCAAGCTAAACTGGCCGAATTTCGACACACTTTTGTTGTAAGCGAGATTCCGTCCGTATTTTTATAACATAAAAGTTTGTTACATAATAACCATATGAGAACGTGTGAAATTATTATTATTAAGCAACTGTAGGTTCGTAAGCTCTCTAAGCACGGTGCATTCTAGAAATGTATTTGCACACAGTTCCCGATAAGACCCGCTGCTACGCCGGCTGTTTGAGGCAGAATTAGCACCGACATATATAGAACTTTGCTGTTAGAACATTAAGAACCATAATTGCATACACTTCAAATTTCTAGTGTTCGCACTAGGTGCACGGCACAGTCTTTGTTTGAAATATTATATCAAAAACTAGTAAGGTTTATTTGGCAGGCAAGTTAGTTTCCTTGCGATGACCTTTTGTTTGCTTGGTTTTTTCCAAGTAAACATTTGACACCATTAATCGTTGACGCACTTTTTATGAACTGACAAAAAGGAACGTTTCCATATATTTTGTATGAGATTATTGAAACGTGACGTCATTGCTCACTATCATCAATTGACCTAATATTTATTGGTTTCAGTGTATTTAAAAATACAATATTGCAAATAAACAAAAGTGATCAATGAAACGACATGTAAAATAAAGTGCACTTTTATGAAAATAAGGTTTGGTATTTTATTGCGAATGGTGGAGAATACCGAATTATATCTATATTTGCGTTTGAAGGCCATCGCGGCCGTAGGCGGTGGCCTACGCTACGATGCTGCTAATACGACCACACCATATGCCGCCATTTAATAAAATATAAACATACAATACACAAAGTGATATACCTCTTTAAAAAATAAAAGAAGAACCAAACAGTAGATTAGAAGTACAATTAAGGCGATGTTAAGTATCTCTTTAAAGCAATCAAATCCAGATAACTTTTATTAAAAAAAAACTAAACTAAAATTTAAAGGATGTGCAAAGTTAATAAAAAAATAGGAAACATAATAAACAAAATATTTACAATAACACGCTACTTTTGTAAGTACATACATATTATACATAGAAAACACCCAGACCATTGCAAACGACCATGTTAATGCACACAAATATTTGTACTGGCCGGAGATCGAACCCGGAACCTTTAGTGTTGCAGCCGACGTCTCAACCGCAAAACCAAATGGGTCGTCAAAAAGCTGAACCCTTGCCGTGGGCCATTAAAAGTTGCCGTCCGCAGCAGTGTTTAAACGCGTTGTTGCATTATTCAAGAGTGGACACAGGCATTGGGGACAGTCGGATTTATTCATAAATCGCAGATCGCAAACTAGCCGGTGTGTTTGCGAAACCCGATTCGTTTGTTGTTCCTTTGTTTGTTTGGTTTAGAAAATACCTTTGATTTTACGTGTTTACTTTTTGTTAGCAAGTGAACGATGTAAGAAAAGTTACCAAGTAACAACAAAAACAGTTTGACACTTGTATGAATCTGGAATACATTCATTTTCATTCATTGATTATTCATATTCATACATCATCATCTCTGAAACTGCATAATTTAAATAAATATCCTTTGACATTCACACAACGCCATCTAGTCCCAAGTTAAGCGTGAAGCTTGTATTACGGGTACTAAACAACTGATGAACCTACTTATATATTTTTTTTGTAAATACATACATACTATAAATTGAAAACACCCAGACCAATACAAAATATTTCGGTTTTATCCTTAAAATTAGTATAATAGGAAGTAAATAAACGTTTGGGGACCCTTTTCCGGTGAAACTGTGAAAGCCACCTGCGACCAATAGGGAGTAGTCATTCCGAAAAAAAAACATTCCATTTTAATAATAACATAAAACATCTGCCTTAATGTCTAAAATTAAAATAACTTCTATATGCTATGCATACAAATAATTGTAGTCTTGGCTTGTAATATTGAAAATTAAACAGTTTTACCACATGTAATGCATGCAATTTGGTGCATACGATACATGCACCAAATTGCGGTTCAAAAACCATTGCATAATTCTTATCTATCTGTTTGTTCCACTAATCTCCGAAATGGCTGGACAGATTTTGACGGGAATTTTATTGGTAGCTGTGGAAATAGTAACTTAGGCAATATTAGTATGTTTATTATTTTTATTTTTTTTTAAATCGCAGCTCACGTGACGTCTTAACGAAACGTTTTACATACATATGCTAGATTTTAAACTATCTAATACCACGGGGCACGGCTAATTTATACAAAAACGTCATTGTAATATCCAAAAGCGAAAATAATCCAAAATGCGAATACAAAAACAAGAAATCAACAGTTTTTTTTTAAATTTGGGTGAAAACAACAATGTAGAACAATATTTACTCTTGGTCACTATAGCTCACAAATAACATGGAAAATATGCTATTTCTACACCAGCATCATTTACCACAGAATAATAAATACATAGTGAATAGAGAGTGGCAATAGGAAAATAAAAAATAACTACTTATAACACACTAGGTGGTAGACTCGATACTGAGTCGTCTAGGTAGGTACCACCGCAGTGCTAGATATCATCCTGTGAAACAGGAGTATTATGCACTTTTGTGTTTTGGGATGAGGGCACTGTAGCTAGTGAAATTACCGGGTATAAGAGACCTAACATCGGTTGTCTCGGGTGACGGGCGCAGTGCGGCATTGATGGAGAATAATAACTGTCTATCATTTGTTGATCTCCTTTAATGCCGCTCTGTCATGGTCTGGCGTATCACTTACCATCAGGTGAGCGTCCAGACCGTCTTGTAGACTTATACCATAAAAAAAAAACACTGATTCTACACAAATTGAAATTGTACACAAAAAATGAAATGATGACATAATACTGCGGAATCGTTACATAATAGTAGGTTCTTTTACCAATCTGCCCGACTCATCTTTATGGTCCACAAAACATTCTTAATCCAAAATAGGAATATAAATTGTCTTAACACAAAGATCTTAAAGACAAAGGGGAACCCATTCTGCGGTTGGCCCAAAATGATTAATAGCTAAGAGCAAGACATAAAAATACGCCCGGATTGCTTCGAAAGGGCCCCAATACATCATGCCAGTACTGTTGACCCAGACGGAGGCCCTAAAAGTGATAGGTTTATTATGAGATAATGAAACGGGTTAGAAGCGTGATATATTACTTATACATATAAAGATTTGGCGTGAACTATGGGCTGCAATGGAATTAGCTGTTTCTTTTCATGATTCTTTCGCGGGTATGAATATTATCTTTCTTCATTCCGTAGATTATACGAGTAGCAAAATAGGGGCCCGAGAAATCAAAGACTGAAATTTCTGACCATCCTGTTCTGCAATTGAGTTGACGACCTATATGGTGTAGCGGTTGAGACGTCGGCTGCTACACCAAGGGTTCCGAGTGTGATCCCCGTGCAGCACAAACATTTGTGTGCATGACATTGTCTGTTTGTAATGTTGTGTTTTATGTATAATATTGTATTTATTTACAAAATAAAATGTATATAAGTATGTTTTTCCGTTGTTTAGTACCCATAAAACAGGCTTCACGCTTAACCTGGGCTAGATTGCGTTGTGTGTATATCAGTAGTAGTAGTAGTAATGGATTAATGGATAGATATTGAGTACTACTACGCCAGGGTTCCGTATAATGGGCACAGAATTAGGCTGCGTGACCAGGAAGTTATGGATTCGAACCCTGCGGGGAAACGTCGCTCTGGCGATTTTTCCTAGTCTAGTTAGAATATTTCAGGCTGAATCACCTGGTTGTCCGAATAGAAAGTTGATTCCGTGGTGGGTTAGGGTCTAATATCCCCATAGCTATGAAGTGCGGGAAGGCCTGGTCCCTGCAATGGGCTGTTATAGGCTGATGAAGATGTTCTTGAACGACTAGATGGCGTTATGTATGTCTGTGGATGTTGCTACATTGAATGATACTGGCTGTGTTTTTTTATTAATTTCAATATTGGGTTTTGTTTACTTATCAATATAATTTGTAGTATGTAGTAACAAGATTTTGTATATTAATGTGCCAATTACTATACGTATGTGTGCATGACACATACGTATAGTAATTGTTATATTTCGAATGTAAAATTGAGCGTCGGTGGCTCAATGGTGTGGACTGTTGCCTTCCTACCGGGAGGGCTGAGGTTCAAATCCCGACGACCAATGTTTTTTCGAATTTTCGAAAATATATGTAGTTATCCGACGCTCTTACGGTGAAGGAAAACATCGGAGGAAACCTTCATGCACGCCTGCGAAGAAATTCGAAGGTTGTGTGTGAAGTCGTCCAACCCGCACTGGGCCGCGTAGACGACTAAGGCCTAAACACTCTATACGGTAGTTCGTGCCCTCGGTCGCGACGTGTAATGAGCTGATGATGATGATGAACGTAAAATTATTTATGAAATTTTGACCTCATTAACGACACTACAGCCTACTAGAACTCCTAATGCAAGGAAAATACTTTCAGACAACACGTTAGACTATACGTCTTACTCAAGACACCGATCGCGTAATCTCTTAGTACGACCAAATCCGTGACCGTCTAATCTCTCGTGTTATTACAAAAAACATACGAAAGAGGCGAAACATGGCTTCCTGCACAACGAAATGGTGTGAAAATGTAGAGAATTATTTAATTAAAAAAAGATGGTTTAACTTTTCTTAGGAAAGCCAATTTCAAGATTATTATGGTCCCGGATCATTTTATTCAAAGCTCAAATTACGCTGGACTGAATTCGTAACCATTTGACATTTGTTTATCAGTACATCCCTTTCTTTCTAATGTAAATAAATATGCTGCTCAACCTTTCTTTCATTAGTGTCACGCGTTACTAAGCTGTGACATTACTAGTGGGATTAAGATAACTTTTTTGAACCTATCGCTATCCAAAGACATAGGTCACCACTCAAGAACTCGTCTACTCCAACGGCCATCGGTTTTGCTATATACGTGACCAGCACAGAAAACACCCAATAGTACAAAAAATACTCCAGGAACTAAATTCATTTGGAACATATTTCGCCGATGCATGTACGAAGCCAAATTCAGCCTTTTAGCCAATCTAAAGAGCACCCACGCAGACAATGGGGTTTTAAAATTCTCCCAACGCAGTTCATTAAATCAAAAGCTGACACCCCAGTAGATATTAAAATCAAATGGCTTGGCATAATCACCAGCTCACACGACTTGCCAACTAAATCACCGGCGAGCGGCGAACCTTTAACTAATATGATTTCAAGCAAGATTTTTTTTTTCAATATGTGAGTAATTTCTATGTAATTAACTATTAAAACCTTAAATACAAAAAATCTATAACAAATTAAAATCAATTATTACACACTGAACAGGAGCCCACTCAGCAATGTTAAAGTATATTAAATACTATAACGCTGATCTTCCGTGGACACCAAAGTAAATGGAAGAGGGTACCACTGTTCGCACCATAACACCACATTCACAAAGTTTTATGTGGATATCAAACAGTTCACCATATAAAACAATAATTATAACAAGTGAAACAAAACATACACGCCTTAAAAACATCACAAAAATATTAACCAGTGTTGACCAGTGTAATTAATTAATTTCAGGAGGCCCCTTTGTCTCCGGTCCTATGGACCGAAGACTTGTAAAAGGTCGCTCGTAGAGATTGCATAAGAAAATCAGAGGACCGGGATGTCTGGCGCAGATTGGAAGGCTCATGGTATTCAATGGGTAATAGAAATCAAATAATGATAATAATCTCAATATATCTAACTTTAAGTTTACTGACTGATGGACAGACTAACAAAGTAATCTTTTAACGCAGAGCCCAAACCACTGGACGGAACGGACTGAAATTTGGCATGCAGGTAGATGATATAAATATGAATTTTGATTAATTCTACTTCCGATGAAACTAAATAGGAGAAGGTTTGTTTGAAACTTTGTCAATTTTAAACCCATCAGCTTGATACTTTGCATATATAAAGCCACTAGACTGAGACGTCTTCTAAGAATGGATTTTGATAAAATCCACTCCTTAAGGAGATAAAATAGGGGGTGAAAACTATACCTAATTAATAATACTTACTAAGACGAGCAAAGTCGCGGGAAAAAGCTAGTATTTTCTAAAGGCCATCTTGAACTTCTTGGACCTAGTAATTTAAACGATACACAATTCCCGACACCTCAAGGTTGCACACGCTTCAATCAATTACAACAGATGTCGACCCAGCATTATTTACGCTGGACCTAACTCCGTTTTAAGTTAATTTGTTTGCCCTCAATTTTCTACAAAATATGTTAATTCGTGCGAAATTGGCGGGACAGTGGCAGTTCGGGTATGTTATCCACTGACTTGTAACTTATTAAAGCTAACGTCTTGGGTTTTTTAATTCTTATGACGAATTATAACATTATGTCTTCTTTAATATTTTTTTGTACATTGAATAAAAGATAAGAAGCAACAACTTTGATACTCAATTTTGAGACGTAAACCATTGAAAACTTATTTTAAATTTTCTAACATTTCATATTTTTCAACTTCATGCATATAATAACATCGGTTAACTGTTAACTCCATAACTGAAGACCGTAATGCCAAGTACGTACCATCCAAATCCACTCAAAACGACTTTCAATAGGTTGATAGAGCAGAGTTTGTTATTCGGCAGGAATGCACTCTAAGACGGTTGTTTTAATTTAGCTTGGATACTGAAAGTACACTCCTAAGCAAAGGCCTACTTAAAGAAGAAAGATATAAAAACAGAAATGAAACAATAAATTCGTGTTATTGTTATGTAGCAGAGAAATACAAGCCATATTTTTTTTTGAAGCAGTAGATATGTATGAATGGAAGTGTAAGGACGTGCTATCACATGAAAAATATCGCTTGCTATGGATAACAGACTTAAAACTGAAGGAGGCCTTAATATTTATTTAGGCAGAAACAATTAATCAGAGGGGCTGCGGTGTTTAGCCCTTGTTTAAATATAAACACTATTTATTTGAGCTGTCGCTGGCTTCATTTGCCTTTTGTGGGGTGCTGAGGTGAAGTGCTTGTGAACCACTCCTTAACAATCAAGTTCATTATAGCTCGTCTTTAATTAAATTTCATTAATAATACTGTTAAACATGTACTGAATATATCGAGGTTATTTAAAGCTTTGTATACTTACGAGTTTGAACATGACATGTACTTGGGATTGTTCGTTACAGTTTTAGAAATCATGCACAAATATTATGGGAGACCGTTCAGTAACCCATTATACACATTCTGAATAGTTATAGGGCCGACTCAATGATATTCTGATTATATTAAGGTAGATACGCCACCCATGCCTCAAAAACGAACCGCCAAACAGAATACAGTTGTAGGCTTTTTGTTTAGGTAAATGTACGCTCATTCGAAATATGTGTATATGTGCTGTCGCTGCATTCGAAACACTTTTTTCAGTTGTTTTGTGAAGATATCACGAATCTATACTTTTTACATCATTGGGCCGACTGTGCAACAAGCATGAATAAAGCAAGCGGTATTTCATGCCGGACCATCGCTTGCAATTTGAAAGTAGCAAGTTCGGCCGCACATGGAATATCTCTCATCTGTGGGCCGGGGCACCCCAGTACCAGCTTCTTCCACTTGACCGCATTCAGTAAAGGGCAGCTAGAATTATCAATGATCAGGATTTTTCTGTAGCTTTACTCTGCATTCTCTACCGCATATATCTTGAGAAGTCTTCTGAGTATTTGGGCTCGTTCCTGCGGCTGATTCCACGCACGTACTTTAAAGCAGAATTCATGATTTCACCCACACAATTTGAATGCTCAGTGGTCTTCCACAGTTCGTTTTGACCTGGTGTCCTTAAAAAATAGAGCGTATTCCTATAAAGAACTGGCAACGCATCTCTGTGACCTCAGCTGTTGCAAATGTCCATGGGCAGCGGTAACACATTCCATCAGGTGAGCCACATGCTCGTTTGCCTCCCTACTGTATCAGAATAGCAAGAATGATAAATCATATTATTCAGTGATTGCACGCTGTAAACCAGTAAACATGTAGTAATGCCGAATGTTGCTATGATAACTGATACGAGTCGTTTCTAGAATGAAGTATAGGTATCGTTATAATCCATGATTTTACATAGTGCCACCTAACTTAGCATTAATTTAAGTTCTATATTCAAATACTTTATATTCAGCCCCGGGAATCGAACCCTTGTGTTATAGCCGACTTCACAACTTGGATTGTCAAATGAAGTTTCAATATACCTTGCTCTATATTTTTAAGAATAATAATACTTGGAATTAGTAATTAAGAATTTATTTGCCACCCTTGCAATAACAATTATTACTTCTTATAAACTAGTGCTCGCTTTCGCGATCGTCTTGGAATGTGTCCTCTACCAGTGCAGAGGGAACTTAATTCCCTTCCAACATCCCTACATGTCTTGATTCTGATTGGCTGTTGTATTTGCCAATCCGAAACAATGCGGTACTAAAGAGTCGTCTAACATATTTATACTAACAATTCTGCGCGTAACAGATCTAATAAAATTAAATTTATAGCATATTAGATATATAAACAGGATAACACAAAGATTATTCATGTATAATAATGACATCGATTACCAATTTTTAATAAAAGGAACAGAATACTTCAACTGATAGACACATCGTAAAAATATTCATTTCCTCTATTCGAAATCACAACAATATTATCAAAGACATGCTGGGGATATCTTAATAAATACTTGACTTTTTCACATAGAAATTCCGTACCAAGAATGGACTCTACCTTTTTCCATATTAATGCTCCGGCATTATAAATATTTGCGCCTAGACGAGCAGCGCCGAGCATTAGGCCCGTAAGCGAACAAACATTCTGACGTAATTTCGTTTAATCTACATAATTCGCATTTGTTTGAATTCGCACGTTTCAATATTTTTAGCGTCGACTCGGTGGAGCTATATAATTTAGAAGTTGTTGCATTTAAGAGATAAATAAAATAGATTTCACTAGTTGTTAACTTGTAAATTAGATGTTGATACAATTCAATATTATTTCTATACTAATCAAGGTTTTAATTAATTGATTTTGATTTGGTGTGAAAAAGCCTTTTATTGATAAATCTGTAATTTAGAAATGTTGTAATTCAATACAATTCAAACTGATTTCTATAAGAGTGTAGATTCAAGAAATTTAATTTATTAAGTGCCAAAAAGCCTTCGTATTCACGAAATCAGTCTGTAATTTAATACAGGATTTTTAATAAAATACAACATTGCCTTAGGTCCTCGAAGTAATTACTAAGAATATAATTTGGTGTTTTTTTTGTGAAAGTATTTAAAATTCCAATTTATTCAGTATATTATATATAGATAAATTGTTAGAACTTACAATATCTTACATTTTTTTCGATCCCATCCGCAACCAGACATGAACTGATGCAGACCCTATTCCCTACTGCAGTGGGACCCTTTTTATTATCAAGATCATCATCATCATCAGCTCATCATACGTCCCCACGGAAAAGCACGTGCCTACCCGAATAGGGTATAGGCCTTAGTCGTCCACACGGGCATTGTGCGGATTGGCCGACTTCACGCACAGCGTCGGTGGCTCATTGGTATAGACTGTAGCCTTCCAAACTGGAGGGTGCAGTTTCAAATTCTGCCCCGTAATAATGTCTTTTCGAGTTTTCAAAATTTTATATGTTTATCCGACGCTGAAGGAAACATCGTGAGGAAACCCGTTCATTTATTAGCGAATGTATTAGAATGTAATGATGATCCCAACTTATGCGCTAAGTTTTGACAACCCATTTGGTGTAATGGTTGAAAGGTTAGGTAGTATTGCTACAAGGGTTATGGGTTTGATCCCTGGGCAGTACAGATATTTGTGTGCATGAACATATATGTTTGTATTGGTCTTGGTGTTTCTATGTATAATATGTATATATTTACAAAAAAAAGTATATAGGTAAGTATGTTTATCCATTGATATTACCCACATAACGGGCTAATTTTTACTCGTAGTTTGAGGCTAACAAGGCGCTGTGTGAATGTCAGTGGATATTTATTATTTTTATTTTAGCAAAACCCAAATACAAAAACTGTAGATAACAAACGTCCTTGACATATTTTGATCGAATCAAATAAATTTCACAAAATGTTGTTAACCTGTTGCGTTGGTTAACTTTATCCGCATCACTGGTCTAATGTTTGCTTTTCGTTTTATCCTTATCGCACTGATATGAAGTACAGACGCTTCGTAAAGTGAAAACATATTTTTTTATATATTTTTTCATTAATATACACAACAAATAAAAAAAAGTTTTACTTCCAATGCTATTTTTATATTACTTCTACTCTACTACTAGTAGAAAGTGTCAGAATGGTTCCCAGGCCTAAACTATGATGAAACTGAAAGTCATTTGTTGATTGACATTTTGTATTTTGAATAATTAATTAACACACACACACACGCACACGCGCGCGCACACATGCACGCACGCTTCCTACTACTTTTCTAGTTTGGTATTATATATTTAACACTACATCTATTATGGCAGATATATCTCCTAACATACCATCAGGTTTTCAGGGTTCCGTAGCCAAATGGCAAAAAACTGAACCCTTATAGATTCGTCAAGTCTGTCTGTCCGTCCGTATGTCACACCCTTCAAACTTTGTAAGTATATATATACCGCTATTAGTTTGGGGTTCCCCAAACATTGAACAGAAACTCGAAATTTTTCTTGTCGTAACCAAGTAGGTGCCTAAGTAAATAAAAATTATTTTATTTAATGATACTTGCTGCTGCGGAACCCTCCACGGGCGAGTCCGACTAGCGCTTGGCCAATTTTTTTAAATTGTTTTAGGCAAACAAGTAGACGTTTCTTTTTAAGGCTGGTAACACTTTTGAAGTTACCAACTTTAAGAAAAGAGAGAATAGGAATTACGGAAATAAAGGAAACAGGAGATCAAAGCGTTAGTATCGTTCATTTCATAGCACAAATAAACTTTCTGCTTTTTGTTGATTTTTTTTTATATTAAATTCAGACTGTTCAGCTATTTCATATTTTTTCTTTCAGGTTAACCATTTTTGCAATTAGGGCATTGTTTTCTTAGCAGGAGAGAATAGAATAAGGATGATGCAATTTTTATTTCTGCTGTTATCGATTAACCTCTTAATAATAGAAACATTGGTTAAATGTTCCTGTTAAAATTTAAACACAGAGTCATCACAATTCTTAAAACACATTGATGTATGAAGCGACTTTGGGAAAGTACTTTCCCAAAGTCGCTTCATACAAATAGCAACTTAATTATGACGTCATGTCTTTGCAGTTAGTATGCGTAGTTTATGAATTTTGTGCTACACCTATATTACATGTTTCGTTAATTAAAATGGTTTCATAGCAAACATTGACAAACATTTTATGTGTTATCCATTGGCGTTAAGTTTTTAATGAATCAATATACTTTGAAATGGATCGTTATTTGTAATAATTAAAATAATGTTTACGATTACAGGACCCAGTTATCATGCCTATTGTGTCATATGTTAAATAGGTTAAACAGGCCATTGTTTTAATATATTACTCGACCTACCATAATTACGTTTGGTAAATGTTTGCTTCATTCTGATGCAATATAGGAAACATGAAAATCTAATGTTCACATTTAAATTGCGCGCGGTTCCCTTTTAATAAAGACTTATTACATTTTGCAGTACATTCGAACGTAAACATATTTAATGCAATATAGGAAATTAATAATATATTTCAGTAACTATCAGTATAAGTATATTATTAACATATCAAAACCATAACTGAAGTGATCGTTTCCATAAAGCTCGGATGTATCCAGTTATTTATATTTATCGTCCATCAAGAATGAAGTAGCTGCTGACTGGTGGAAAAACGCCTATGTTGGAAACGGGACCTCTTAAAGCTGTTAATGAAGTATATAAATACTATTTATACATGGTATCTCTCAGGTAAAACTAAGCAACTTCTTCCAAAGAAAGCTTAAGGAATTGTAGTCCTTTGTAAGACCGGCGCCTAAATAGAAAAGCTTGCTCAAAGCCTCACTCGAACGCAAGTAACAAGTTCAAGTCACAATTTGATTACGGGCACACTGTAAGTTTGAGATCCTAAAAACTTAGCACCGTACAGACGCTCGCTGAAGTTTGTCAACTTTGCTGAATTTACCCAGATGGATGTCTGTACGTGAACGGTTCGCACTATTTTGATGAACATTTGATTACGTGGACATACTATGACAATAGGCAATATATTGTAATATTTTAGTCTCCGTGGTCTACTGGTTTTAGCATTGAGTTAAAAGTCCCATGGAGAGTTAAGAAAAAAGGAAAGAGCGAGTTGAATAAATTGTGACGAAAATTAATATGATTTTGTGTTTTAAAGGCAGGTTTAAACTAAGACTATGTTAACTGTTAATACATGAAATATATTAACAGTTAATTAATGTAATTATTTAAAGTTGACGTTTCTCGGCGGGATTCGAACCCACGAATTAATTGACTGCCTGTCAGTAACTTAAGTCATCAACAAAACAAGTAAAAATAATCACTCACACGTTTCAAATGCAAACATTTTTCAACACAAGCGTACACAACACGCCGCATCTTATCATTGTTATCTCGCGAACTTCTTCCATCAGTGCCACCATTGTGCCACCATTGTTGTGAGATATTAACAAAAAAATGTACATCGCTTCTTTATTTGGCGCCCTAATAATCGTTATGGGTGAAGCCAGGGCCCCAAACGAAAGCTTACGCAAACCCGAATCCGAACAAAGGATACTTTTAAGAAAATTGCAAAATTTCCAACGGCACGACTACGCAGCCGAAACTGTCACTTGGAACGAGATTTTAGCAGACGTGTTGGTGAAGAAACTTAATATATTTGGAGGCGACGAAACAAACAATAGAAATAACGCCGAAAAGAGTGCTGCTGTTACATTATTCAGTGATATTTTGATGCTTTACAAATCCATTTACGATGTTTACAACAGTAATAAACAAAATAATAAAGATCATTCATTGTTTACAACAAGCAATAATCCAAAAGATGATGTGGAAGTGCTAAAAATAGAAAGTGATAATTGTGAAAATTGTAATAGTGAAATTAGTGCTGAAGCAGATATGCTTGTCCAGAAGGATTCATTGTGAATAAGGAAGGGAAATGTCAAGAGCCAGTGCCATCGAAATTAATATTAGCAATTCCCAATCATTGTCCAATTGGTTACAAAGCGGATAGACTAGGCTTTTGTAGAATTGTATTTTAAATTTTATAGGAAATCATATCTAATAACTTCTATTTTATTTAAATTTATAACGAAAGTTATGATAAATGTGGGACTAAATACCTATGTTAATTAAAGTATTTCTTATTTTTCAATTATACTATTCATTAAGAATCTTACCTCATTGTATATGATTTACACATTAAAGTTTTATTTTATATATTTTTCATTATTTTGGGACGAAAGGGTAGGCTCGTGCCCCTCGGTGCGGTCGTATAATGAACTGATTATGATGATGAGTACATTTTTTATTTATATATCGTGGGTGGGCTAACGAGTAGACGATTTACCTAATAATAAGTGAGATAATGAGCTATGGACTTATATTATACTAGCTATGCCCTGCGGTGTTACCCGAGGTATAAGTTCCTCTCGGTAAATCTTGCGAATGTGTTAATTCGGGGTGTCATTCCACCCCACACCAAATTTTATCTAGGATGCTAGTCGTTAACACCCACCTATCCGCAGGCCTGCTCGGTGGTTTCTCCCCAAGGCCCAACGGCCCAATCTCCCCAAGGCTATCTTTGCGGCTATAGGCTGATATAAATAAAATAAATATAGCCATTAAATTGTTAGTTTACAAATTACTTAAAAACTATGTTAGTAAGACGTGAAAATATAATATTAATTTAAGTATTTCCCACCGTGTCTTTCGTGACTTTCGAACACATTTACCTACCTAAACGAAAAGCCTACAACTATATTCTCTCTGGCGGTTCATTTTTGAGGCACGGTTGGCGTATCTACCTTTATATATACAGAATATCATTGTTCCTTAAATGAGTACTAATTTATTAAGTAAACCTTTTAAGATGGAAACCCTTCCCCTCCCGTCAGCCGTGCCTTATTTATATTATAAGTAATTTCATACATTAAGTTCTCCTAAAAATCTATTGCAATCCGACTTCTAATATGTTTTAGACGTTTTCTATGTTCGAAAGACAAAATAAAAAATAGACTAAGGTCTATACACCCTTTAAGGGCACACGCACTTGTGCTTTGACCCAGTGCTGCAGAAGGGGGCTGTCCAGCTTGACACTGAGCACGCTCAGAACGTTGTTGATGATGATCATATATCTCTAAGGTTTATTTTTCGAACGCAATACCAAAGTCCCCGGGGAATACTCCAGCTAGTGAAGTTCCACTAACTAATTGCCGACGTCCGTTGTGTCGCGCTCGTAATTAATCACAACTTGACAACTTTTAATGAGCGCCCGAAGTTCCGTGTGTGCTCTGCTTTTTAGGGATCCGCTGGATTTTTTCAATCTATTATTCACCTACATAAATATAATATTTGAAAATTTTTACTTGTCTTTTCTAATTTTATTAGGTGGTAGAGTCGGTACTGAACCGTCTAAGTAGGTACCACTGCAGTGCCAGATATTGTCCCGTGAAATAGAAGTGTTCTTCACTTTTATGTTTCGGGATAAGGGCATTGTAGATAGTAAAATTACCGGGTATAAGATACCTAACATCTGTCGTTTCGCCCCCTGCATCGCCCTAAGCCGAGGTTCGCGTCCAACTCTAGGACACCCTTAAGGTCGTTGCATAAATCTTTGGGTTAAGAGCCATCTGCGCTCGCCAACTGTCCGGTGAAGCTGTGAAGGCCATCTGCGGCCAACAGCGATAAGTCATTCCGAAAAAAACAAAAAAACTGTTGTCTCGTGTGACGAATGCAGAGCAGTGTTGATAAATAATAATAATTACGTACTGTGGTTAAATTTCTTTAACACTGCGTCTGTCATAGTCAGGCGTACTTACCATCAGGTGAGCACAATGACCGTCCCATTCGTTATAAGTTATAACATAAAAGATACTTGGTAACGGCGGATTAAAATACAATCATGTCCAATCCAATTGTGTTCTAATCCACCGTCTTCTAATGATAAGGGAATAAAAATCCTTAAACTCTCGGCTTTGTACTGATTACTTAACGAGAGGCTGTTCCGATAAAATGGAGATCAGCGTTCGTAAAATGTTTCGGTGTAATAATGTTACCAGCTTTTGATTTTGATGGTTTACCTAATAAATTAATGCTCATTTAAGGAACAATGATATTCTGTATATATAAAGGTAGATACGCCAACCGTGCCTCAAAAATGAACCGCCAGAGAGAATGTAGTTGTAGGCTTTTTGTTTAGGTAGGTAAATGTGTTCGAAATTTGAAATATGTGATTGTATACTGTCGCTGCATTCGGAACACTTGTTTCAGTAGTTTTATGAGCATATCACGAATCTATACTTTTTACATCATTGTTACGGAACCCATATAGATATTGTGCTCCGCACTTGCCCTTTTTTTCCATGCTATCCACAGCCAGATAGTTTGTTTCAAATTGTTCAGGACTTTTGGAACATTCCGCCCAGTGATTAGTAAAAATGAATTGGAATCCAGGTATTCTGGATGTTAATTTGTTTTAGCATTTATTTTAAATAACTAGCTACCAACCAACTATAATTAAGCTCGTCTGGGATTACAATTAAAGACTGTGTTAATTTTAAATATTCTGTAGGTTTGTAATTTACATACATATAAAATTGTATTACGGCAAATCGATGTTGCTTAGTAATACCACAGCAGTGGCGTGCACTCCATATATGCAAATAAGCAGTGCATACCCTGTGCGTCCAGACAACCCGGAAAATCGACAACATATTAAATGATTCCCACTTACTCACCCATTTCCCTCTACAGATTTAAAACCATAGGACATCTGCTATCAACAACAGCACCTAATTTGACAAAAATGTAAATTATTTATTTGTTTTTGCGATTCGTGTCACTCAATTTGTACTACTACTACTACTACTCCTACTCATAACCTCTGTGCACGCCACTGTCGGTAAGGCGTTTGCAGCTTAACCGGACAAGACAATTCTCAGCCTTAAAAAACATGATAAACATACTAATTACTATGTTTGTAAAATAAGTTTGCAATACTAGTAGGAGCACTGTAACTAAACTTTGAATTGTTCTCCTAAACCTGCGAAGTCTAAACTCAGAACAGATTACAAGCAAGAATACAATGAAACACTATAACGTCAAGTAATTTACCAGTTGTATGTGTTGCAGCTAGATAACGAAATCAGCTATTTTATACAAACAACAAAAACTTTATTCAAATAAATCTGTTACAGATACTTTTGAATCGTCAATTGTTATTATTATATTTTCTATGACTCTACCCCGGTGGTAGAGTCATAGAAAGGTCGAAATAAGAAGGATCTTCGAGAAGAGCCGGTAAGAAACTCGATAGTCACTCTTTGAAACTTTCTATATCATTGGTTACAGAGTTTAGTCATTTACCTACACGTAACTTAACAATTATTTATTACAACTTATATACATACTTAACAAATATGACTGCATTTATTAAAACTAAGTAAATTAAATTTAAACATTAAAAATCATACTTATATGCATATAGATGAACATTGTTAGACATCTGGTTATGGATACAACGGTAGACCTAAACAAAGAATGAGATAACTAAGAATTGTAGGAATGAGAGTAGCCCAAAAATATGCAACTGAACTTAATACACTTATTCAGTAAATTTAATTAATGTACTAAATGTTTAACTAATTCAGTAAATTAATCAAAATCAGGAGAAGTATAATAAAAGTTTTTGTTTTCAACATTTATTTATTGTAAATTTTATTATTTTTCGAATTAAAGTCAACATGGTATACCGTGGCAACTTATAAATAAGGTGACCTGTATCTTTAATATATTTTTGTTTATGATGTTTTAATATTTGTATCAGTTTTTATCTTGTTGGTTGTCGAAATAAATAAATGCAAAAAGCAATTTTCGACCAATATAATATAAGAAGAGTTTTGATCCAGTGATTTTATACAACAACCGATTTCTACTTGCACCGCGACATACTCATTTCATCAAACATACCGTGGTAAACAATGTATTTGTGTATTGCCAGAACTTTAACTGCGTACTTAAGAAAACCCTTAACGGTTTACGGGCGCAATATCGACCAAATGTGTACTTCAGTAACTATGTAGCAATGGTGACTTGAATTAAACTGTTACTTTGATTTCTGAATAATCTATATTAAATGCATAATTTTTAAATATAATTCAATAGTAAATCTCAATATTCCTACAAGAGGCAAATTAATTAAAAATTACATTCACTTGTTTTTTATTTAAAAGGTAGCAAACGAGCACTCGGTTCACCTGATGGTGACGTCCATTTTTGCAAGATCAGAGGTCCAAGAAATGCCGGCCCTATAAAATCGTGTACGCTCGTATCTCATCGCGCCGGAAATGTATCCAGTGGATGTTCATTCCACCGTTTTGTCGTAAGTGACAACAGAATCGAACTGTGGAAGACCTCCAATCATCCCATCACGATCATCACGATGATTTCCTTCACCAAAGGAAAACATCGTGATGAATGGGATGACCGTGATGACCTTTAAGAGCGTCGGACAACGTACATATACTTCGAAATTCGAAAACTCGTACGTGGTGGGATTTGAATCTGCGCCCTATCGCAATCCATTGAGCCACCGACGCTCACATTGTATATACATATATAATTAATATGGTTACCAACACACCACAGGCGAAACAACGTTTGACACGTATTCCATCAGTGTCCTTACCGATTGGTTTCAATATTACCAAGAAGTCATTTGGCATCCCGTTTGATCCAGGTGCTATATCCGGCCCGTCTTTGGCGGCGGGACACCGTGAAATTGACTCAGGCGATTGTCTGCTTATAAAAAGACATGGCTTCGATTACACTATATACTTCACATTACGAACCATTACGACACTTTACAATATAAATATTTCTTATATTCATGATGGGCTTGCTCTAGAGCACAGACTATTCTAATCGAAGAGACGTGCTCTAAGATGGAGTGAGCTTGCCTAGAAAAAGCCTATTCGCTCGTTTTTTTTAAATGCCACAGGGTTGTATGTATGTGGCCGTAAACAGCCGCAGACATATGATTCCATTCATTTGCTTGGTCCGAATAAATAAAGTTCACGCCTGGATCCCACAGGGATAGGCAAAAATTATATAGAGCCACTTTGTATCTTATCTAGTTTCATTTACGCCCATCAATATTTTTATATAAACACTTTAATCCGTGTTGCTTGGCTCTAAACTTTTTTATGGACTTGACCAATTTGGTCAAGGTAAGTGCTTCTGAGTCGTCCCCGCCTTGTGTATCCCTCCACATTCGCACTGTTTCCAATACAACTGTTACTTTGGTATGCCGGTACAACTTTAATGTTACGACGTGTGTTCACATCGTAACGCACGGTCAGGACGCTCACCCGATGATAGGTAATACCAGCAACTGATAAACAGTTATTATTCTTCATCAATGCCTCACTGCGTTAAACACCCGAAACAGCAGATGTTAGGCCTCTTATACCAGGTCATTTCACAAGCTACAATGCCTTTCATCCCGACACACAAAAGTGCATAGCACTCTTATTTCACGGGACAATATCTGGCACTGCGGTGGTAGGTACCACCACAGTGCCAGTAGGCAGGTGCCTAGACGGCTCAGTATCGAGTCTACCAGCCAATAAAATGGTAATAATGGTAATTGTATAGTAGAAGGAATTCTCTTATGGCGTAATCAATTAAAATACTACCATTAAAGAGAACAAATTAGTGCAAAATTTTACTTTTGACATACAATGCAATCCTATTAGCGCATTTTAAAATTATCGGAATTGGGGACCTGTTTGCCGAAACACAGATTGGGTTAACTTCCTGGGCCGATGGTTATACTTGATGTGTATTTGATTTGCCCGGACCGTGAGATTTTGTGACCGTTTTCGGCTTTCATTGTGACAAAAAACACACTTGAATGGAGGTATAATACAATAAATACTATTAGGTTATTGCCATAACCTGTGAGTCGGGGGTTCAAATCTCGCGGGGCTACCAGATACTAAAAATCACTGATTTATCCCTTTTTGGTTAAGGGTGATCTGGTTAAGGTGGCGGGTAGCAGATGGATGTCAACTGCAAAGGATCGGTCCGCGTGGAAATCATTAGGGAAGGCCTTCGTTCAGCAGTGGACATAATTAGGCTGTAATGATGATGATGATGATGATGATGGTTAAAAAATCTGAATCACCTGATAGTTTAGATAAATAATAAACTAACTGGATGCACAATCAACAAATATTAACCAAAAAAGCACGAGCCGCTTGAAACATACGTTGACTTGTTATTTGACATAAGGTTATTCATTAAAATTTTGACCTTCTCGCCCTAGAATGATGGATCATACTGGATTTAGTCATAAGGCGTTGCCGCTCTTATATCATTGTAATGCAATACACGTCATGTATCTTTGTCTATCACACGAATCCTAGTTACGAGTAGAAGAGACGGTTGATAAACGTTTGACAACTCTGTCGTCGTGTCATTTTGTGACCTCCAAAGAGGCCAAAACATTACGAGCTGTCGTACTAATTTTTCAAAAGTGTCATAATTTTAATAAATATATTGAAAAGAAATTATTAAACGTAGAAATATGTCGTGTTCTGCTGTAAATTGTTCTTCAAGAACCACCAAAGGAGGAGTAAAAGACCCGGATTTATTATTTCATAAGTAAATATTTGACAACATTTTCATTCATATTGCGTAGTTGTAATGAGACTTATGGTTAAAAAACATGTAGTAGTAGACTTTAAATAATGTTAGACATACATTCGCTTGTATTAATTGTAGAAATTACGTCTAAAACAATTAATATTATGCATGAAAATTTAAGGATGTTACATAGTGATGACTCAACATAGAATTAAATTCTATCGATAGTATTTCTTTTACAGTTTCTTTTATACGATTATTGAATTCTTAGGTTCCCTAAATGTCCGCAAACCAGGGAAGAATGGGTTAAAAGTGTAAGGCGTGAAAACTGGGAGCCTACGAAAAACTCCAGGCTTTGTTCAAAACATTTTGAGCAATCCTGTTTCATCGTTGGCTTATCAATAAAAAAACTGAAATCCGATGCAGTACCAACCATTTTTGAAGGATATCCTGGATATTATCAACCTGTTAGTTATTTTTACTATTTAGACCCTTAATGCGAGTCTTTTCCGTATGACTGGTTAGAGAAAGTAAGTTTTTTGTTTTCTTTAGATAGAAATAGATCTGTTTCTATACTATGTATTTCTCACTGTAGATGACTGATTAAGGACAAAAAACAATTGCAAATTGATAATGGCGATTGAATAACTACTTACTGGGTTTCTTGCCAGAGTCTTCTTAATATAATCATTTGATTATATTAAGAAGACTCTGGCATAAGATTTCTTCGAACCGGTGTGGTAGATTCAAAATACTTTTTAATTTCTTTTTGGGGTTCCGTAATCAAACAGCAAAAAACAGAACCCTTATAGATTCGTCATGTCTGTCTGTTAGTCCGAATATCACATCAACTTTTCTCAGAAAATTTAAGAACTATAAAAATATTGTTATAATTTTGCAAGAACATATTTGTGTTCTGTAATCCGCATTACAATTTTAACAAAAAAACATGAAAAAAAAATGGTTTAGGTCGCATATTTTAAACTGAAACTTTTTTTCATGAAACCCACTTATGTGGGTTATCAATGTAGGTAGGTATGGGTCCTTAAAAATGATAATGAGGCTTTTAATATCATTTATTAAATAAATTGAAGTGTCTCGTAATGAATTCATTGAATAAAGTTATTTTTCAGTTTGAGTTTGTGAGTGTAATTTAAATGTATTATTTTACCGTGAAAATAAAATGTAGTCTACCTACCAATAATATTTTGTTTTATTTATTCCAACATCAGCTTTTGTTACCAGGGAAGACCACACTTATTATGTGCGTATAAAATTCATTATGGATTAGTACGTCACTCGATATGAACCTTAGCCCTCCCGGCAGGAGGGCAACAGTCCACGCCATTGAGCCACCGACGCTCTTAGCCACCGATAATCGAGGAATGGGTCTTTAAAAATGATAATGAGGCTTTCAATATATATTTTTTTAATAAATTAAAGTGTCTCGTAATGATTTCATTGAATAAAGTTATTTTTAAGTTTGAGTTTGTAAGTGTAATTAAATTTGTTATTTTACCGTGAAAATATAATGTAGTCTATTTACTACCTACGAATAATATTTTGTTTTATTTTTACCAACATCACCTTATTTGTAACCAAGGAAGACCAAACTTCAAAATATTTGCGTATAAAATTCATTATGGTAACGCATTGTTTTTAATTTTTGTTGTAGATAAAATAAACAGCGTTGCTGAATCTGACTCCATGTTATTTTGAACACAATTTATAATCAACTAATTCTGCAGGTGCGACGACGACGCCCGGCTTAATTCTAGCAATATGTTCGATACCAAGATCACATCCCACACTAACAAAAATTAGACACCGCCTTTCAATAAACAGTCTGTCTACCTCATAATATGTCTATGTTCTCGACTCACTATAAGGGTACAAAATCAGAAGCACGAGCATACTACAATGTCACTATGACATGTAGCGACGTGATTATGAATGAAAATTTTACTCAACTGACGGATAGACAGAATGTTTTCGCGGACACTTTTGAGTGAGATTGTTAGTTTATTGTATATCTAAACCTGATTGCTAAAAAGAAAGAGGATTCTGTTCTCTCTGCGCACTTCTCTGTGGTCTCTGTGCACTTTATAAGAATGATGTATGTACTAGTGCTCAAAATGTTATTTTTGGATATCGTTTGATGTTCTCACAGGACAGGCTTAGCCTAGTGTGGGACCAGGGAAACCTTTGTTAATTGTAATGTTCTTTTTATAAATACATTTGTTTGTTTGTTCTTTGGAGGGTCGGTCCTGAACCTTCCAATAGTAATCATTTACATCCACCAGCTAGTGTGGCCAGGTCACAATTGTTTTAAATCGTATCATAAAAAATATAAAGTTGCACAGTTAACAAAAAATGTGATGCAACCCTGATGATATGTGCTATTTTAAGTTTGACAGTGATTTAATAAATATAAATCACATAGCATAATATTTTTACATGAAAAACTTTTTAATTTTTTGATTAATTGGAGATTTAGCGTCCCCATCAGGTATTAATCAGGACGCGTCCCCAGACTCGTGAAAATCGGGACACTCCGCGTAAATCCTGGCACACTACCACTAACTGACCTTAAGTTTAGTGCTAGAGTTCAATAAACCTAGAACAGAACTCTTGTAAGGACACTGACTGGACACTGCAAGCTGAAAAGCCACCTTCACAAAATGAAGCTTAGTGACTCGGACACTTGCAGATTCTACGCAGAAGAAAAAGAGACACCGAGCACCTACTTTGCAATTACAACGTAGCGAAACATCTATTTACCACTTGGGCAACTCCCATTTATGCCCAAATGACATTGAATCTTACAGTTAGGCGGGATCCTGAATTTCCTGAAAAGTACCCAAATTGTAGACAAACACTAAATGGGGAGCATAATTTTTAATCTATAGGCATGCTAAAGTTAAAGACTTTTATGCAGTAGTATGAAGTCTTTGACTTTACTACTAAAATCACTTTATTATTTACTAAAACTTTGTTTTGAGTTATACACGGAAAACACAGTTAAAATTTTAGAGGTTATACATTTTTTATGAAACTCTTACATGCGAATTGAGATACTAAATTTTGTTTAAAATAACCGCAAACAAAGATCGATGGAAATTATTTTTCGTAATTAAATAGTATTGAAAGTTAAGCCATCAGAAAACGTCAATTTCAGATAACGGCATTTGTCATACCACGGATGATTTTTATGAAGCTGTGTGTATAAAAAAATACGTATATACCACACATAGTCACAACTAACAGTCTGCTTTGAAATACGCACACCGTATAACAAAGCGTTCTCGGCGTCGGAATGCCACTGAAGTTTGCTCGAACAAACTCTAGAACGCAAGGGCTAATTATGACTTCGCTTACTAACGACCACGTAGAAGTGAGCTCCCAACCCCCTTTTCACTCTGACCCGAATATATACCGAAATATGAAAGCGTACAGTAACTGGGGTCAAGTTATGATGGTAAAAGGTGAAAACACCAACTGCTATCGACTGCGTGAAAATTAATGCCAATGCGCAGTGACACCCAATTATTTGACTGGACCTAAGGATGTCACTTGCAAAATAATATTTTAGTTTTCTTTCCTTTTATATAACAAACAAAATACATAATATATCACCTGTTATGACTCCCATAATTACTTTATAATCAGATCACCAGAATTTATATGCAATTTGAAATTAGTTTGTAAGATATAAAATAGCTTACCTCTCACACTTAATTTCCTTGTTTCGGCCTGTTGGAAGAAATTTTCATAATGAAAAAGCAGTGCCTTTGGTACAATTTTTTCCATGTACCTGTTTTTTATTGTATAACTGTGTGCATAAATGATTAAATAAATAAATAAATAGAACCACATTTATTGGAATAAGCACCAGCGTTCTAATACTCGAGCTCATCATCAGCTCATTATACGTCCTCACCGAGGGCAGAGAGCCTAACAGTAAAGGGTGTATAGGCCTTAATCGTCAGTGGGCTCCAGTGCCGATTGGCTGACTTCTTGCACAACCTTTGAATCTCTTGGAGAAGTGCGTAGGTTTCCTCATGATGTTTTCTTTCACCGCAAGAGCGTCGGATAATTTCAGGGTTCGAAAAGACATTGATACGGCGAGATTTAAACTTGCACTCTTCAGGTCTCAACGCTATCGCAGTCCCTGCTGGACATAGGTCTCCCCCATTTTGCGCCAGATATCCCGATTCTCCGCTTTTTTCATCCAGCTCCACCAGCGACCTTTCGGGAGGGCGTCCTACGCTACGCTTGCGAGACGCGGTCTCACTCCAGTACTCGTCTGCTCCAACGGCCATCGGTTCTGCGACATACGTGACGACTCTTCAGGTCGTAGGCATAGTTCACACCAACGAGTCACCGACATCATATTCGAGCTATCTGTAAATAAATAAAGAAATTAAATTAGGTGTAGTAGGCGTCATCATGACCAGCCCATAAAGTAGTGCTCCAGAAACCAGGCCTCCCCGCAAGCAAGCGGAGAGTTTATGAGTGTTTCATGATATCAATCTATGATACGCTGGATAAATTTCATCCGAACAGCCAACAATAACATTGATTTTATATATATTTAATATGTAGTCTTATATGAGAGCGACGTGTACTGATACTTACACGAAATGTGTCGACCATTCGAAAAAATATGCAAGAATTAAATTAAATTAAATTTCCAAACGTTTAATCGACATTACTGGAGACCGAAGATCTGGCAGCTACCTTGGTCAAAGAATTAGTTTAGCGATTCAAGGGGTAACGCTGCCAGTGTCTTCGGAACTTTACCAAAGGGGGGTCTTTAATTATTTTATTAGTTATTATATTATTATTATTATTTTTAATATTTTAGTTATAATATTTAATTTTTAAGGTTTTTAGTTGTTAGTATTGATTAATTATTATTATTATTTACTACTTTTTACATTTTGTTATCACACTGTCAAATTGTTCAATTATTGTATCATTCTGCAAGAATTAGTTTTTAAATTTTTAAGCCCCATGTAGCAGATCCATAAACCTCAGGAAAGGTGATTTCCGCTTGTATCAGGATTATGTGAAAAAGTACTGTTTAAATTACCGATTGCTTGGTTCTATTGCCAACATAATATTATTTTGCTATTCAGCATAAATTACTGTAAAAAAATATTACAATACGTAACATAGAAAACTTGTCTCTTAATTTTACTTAGCATATACCTTAACCTAAGGCTATATATTTTTCTAGCCATCGTTTTCTAAAAAGATTTCATCATAATAATAAGAGTAATTATGTCTGCCTATATGTTATATTTACCATGTTAAATCTTGAATGTAAATCAAGTTGCAAGCATCGCAAAACACATTTTTCCACTTGGCACCCAAAGTGGTTTCGCTAATTTGAAACTAACTCAACTGCCAAATTGCCTTTAGCATAATTTGAATCACAAAACACGGCTTTCCCGTTGCTGAGGTGATAATATCATTCTTGAAATAAAAGGGAGGAAATGACAAATATTTGCGCACGATAAAACTGGCATTGGCTGGCAAACAATGATTTCCAATTGACGTGCCGCCTACTGTCGGCATCAATCAAGATATTTGAAATAAAGAAAGAAAGAAAAAATATTTCTTTCTTCTTTCTTAAAGAAAAAATATTTATTGAACAAACACGAATATTACATTTATCATTACACACTTACATTAATCAATATAAGAGAGGAAACTATATAAATAAAGATATAAATATATTTAAGGAGTTCATATATTTGAGACGTCTCGGTAAAGCCTGATTGTGGACAAAATTATGAAATCATCACTATCATCAGCCTATAACAGCCCACTGCAGGGCCCAGGCCTAACCACACAGAAAAGCTTTGGGGAGATTGGGATGTAACCTACCACGCGGGCATAATGTGGATTGGAGGACAACTACCACACTAAGGCCCATATTCTGGAACGAGACTCAACTTTGTATATAATATATACTTGAATGTTTGTAAATTGTAATTGTAATTGTAAATGTTTTTAAAAGTAAAATGTATTGTTGTTGTGCCCTTCAGGGTCCACGTGTGAACTGTTATTACAAATGTACACCTTTTAACTTCACGTGGTATGCAATAAAGAATTGTGAATTGGAATTGAATTGTGAATTGAGTCAGAAATGGATGGCGCTATTTATCTATATAAAGATCAGCGCTTGAATCTCGTTCTAGAATACGGGCCTAAAATTTTAACCGGTATATGTCGAGCACTGCAGCAAAATTATGGATCCTCCCTATATTATTAGATATCCCTATCCTCCGCTTTCCTCATCCAGCCTCAACCGACGACCTTTCGCAAGTCGTCGGTCCATCGGGCCGGAGAGCGTCTTACTCTACGCTTGCCAAGACGCGGTCTCCACTCCAACACTCGTCAACTCTAGCGGCCAGCACAGTATTAAAACAAAAAAGTACGCTTTTAAAGAATTAATTTTAAAGGGGTTTTTGAGTTTGAGTTTGTCAGCCCTGACTATTTCGCTACTTTGGAGGTTGACACTTTGAAACTGTGCAATGAGTAAGTGCTAATTATAAGTTTTCGTGTGAGTTGTTGAGATAAATTTGTGGTTGTCATTCCACGATCTTTGCAGGTTAGTCGATCGCATTCCGTTTGAAAAGCACACCTAATGTCATTTGTAATAAGATTCAATTTCAATTGGCAAAGTCATATTTTAATATAAAGCTGTGGGATGAAATACATATAATGATATATTGCATACAATGTATTTATGATGTATATTTTTTAGTAAGTCACGTACAGTATTTTTATTAGAAAAATTGATTGAAGAGGAAGGTTGATATGTATAATAACATCAGTTAAATAGAAATATATTTTTAAGGTTTCTAATGAGATGTCGTAAATAAATAAATATCTATTAACATTCACACAGCGCCATCTAGCCCCAAGTTAAGCGTGAAGCCTGTTGTATTGGTACTAAACAACGAATAACGTATTTATATACTTTTATACACCGGGAAAGCCGGGGCGTGTCCGCTTGTATTTTTATAAACGGTGATTCCAAACCTAAATTACAAACACGCGCAATGTAGTACTCAAAATTGACGAGAGGACTGTAGAAGGCACTGAGGCTGCTAACATATTTGCCCATCAGTTTGAAGCTGCTAGTAAACTTATTCTAAGTAACGATGACATGGCTTCCAAGATATTACTAGGTCATAAGACTAGGATAAAAAATGATATGATTTTTGAACCAGTAACACCGAATGAGGTTTCGAATATAGTTAAAAAGATGAAACCTAAAAAATCTACTGGCTATGATGACATACCCATCGCAGTTATAAAAGATAATATAGATATCTTGGCGGAGCCTTTGAGTGATTTTTATAATAAATGTATTGACTCCGGTACATTTCCAGATCAGTTTAAAATTGCTAAAGTAGTGCCAGTCTTTAAAAAAGGATCAAAACATAACCCTGAAATGTACCGACCTATATCCATGCTTCCAGTTAAATCAAAGATATTGGAAGCCATTATTAAGAATCGATTGTTGAAACACCTCAACAGCAATCTAATTCTGCAAAAAACCAGTTTGGATATCGTAATAGTGTTGGACAACAGAAGCGGTTAATTCACTGGTCATGGATGTCATTAATGGGCTTAACGCCCGAAAGAAAGTCGCTGGTCTATTTCTGGACCTCAGTTCTGCCTTCGATACTGTAGACCATAATTTGTTACTTATAAAATTAGAGCATTATGGGGTTAGAGGAAATATCTTGGATTTACTTAAATCTTATTTTACAAATAGACAAATGTATGTTGAACTTCAAGGTATGGATAAAACAGGCCATGAGCAGCATTATAAATCTAAATTTATAAATATTAAGGTAGGAGTCCCACAAGGGTCTATTCTGGGTCCTATTTTATTTATTCTATTTACAAATGATTTAATTGATTACGTTAATAACATGATTCCTGATTCGACAAAGTTGGTAATATTTGCTGACGATACAAATGCAATTGTACAGGACGATAATTTATCTGGACTTAAATTAAGGATTAATAGGGTTTCAGATGCATTCCGTATTTGGTTTACAGCTAATAACCTCAGAGTGAACACCAGTAAGACTAACTTAATATTATTTAAAACTGATAAATCTGCCAAAGTAAATTTTAGTTGTGTTTTTGGTGAAGAAGAAGTAAAAACAGCAGAGGTTACTAAATTTCTTGGTGTACAGCTTGATGATAAATTAACATGGAAACAAGAACTAGTAAGCATTGAAAAACTGTTAGCTCCGCTTGCTATGTACTCAAAAGTATTCGTGATGAAGTTAATATCCACCACTTGAAACTGGTTTATTTTGCATTAGTGGAATCAAAGCTGCGATACAGCATTTTGTTCTGGGGAGGAAGCTATAAGTATAACATTAGTCGTGCTTTTGTCCTGCAAAAGAGGGCAATAAGAACTATGGTGCGTATTAAGCAACAGGAGTCGTGTAGGGAAAGCTTTAGAAATCTTAAAATTTTAACAGTACCGTCCCTATATATTTTTGTAATATTGTGTTTTTTTGCCAAACATATACACGATTATGAAACTGAGGAAGAGAGGTATAAGAGGGAGGAATCACGAAGGAAAGACTTTCAGAATAAACTGATTCCTACACTTAATGTGGTTAAACATTGTTCCCTCTTTAAGTCAATACAATTGTTTAATTTATTACCAATCGCATTAAAAATGTTATTATACAAACATGAGTTTAAGTACAAGTTAAAGGAATTTCTTATGGAAAAGTGTTTTTACAGCCTTGATGAATTTCTACTACAAAGATATTTTAATTAGTGACATCTATGTTTAAATTTAAACAATCATTATTGTACGTTATTTATTTATGTGAATTTAAAATCGGACTAATATTTATTTTGACATTTTAATTGTGCTATTTTATCATCCTTTTTGAATATGATTGTGACTTTAGATTTATTTATTTTACTTATTAAAATTGGACATGTATTTCTTCATTTATATTGACATTTCAAACACAATGTATATTGTTAGTGAATAAATGAATTGAATTGAATTGAATTAAATCGATTGATCCGCAATCAGTCCACTGTCGATGATTTCCGTCAAGAGCTGATCAAATATCGGCTTTGGCGTGCGTCATCGACTCATCCAATCAGTCGCTGTAAGTAATTATTTTGGAGTGGAGCCAGCAAGCCGCGATTTGGCAACGCTACATCATCATCCGTTACTACCTTTTAAACTTGATAACCGTTGAATATTACATTTGGATTGATCTGTGTTCCCGTGTCGCAGATTAAGGGGCTATGGCGGGACCTATTAGCGTAAAAGGTTTACCCAACACGGTCTCGATTCCTCTTACATACTTAACATTACGAGACTTTCTTCATGTATATTCACAGTCAGTTGTTTCATCATTACCAATGCTGTGTTCAGCTGTTATTAGTATACAAATTTAACAACACTATAGTAATTAATAATTAATTAATTAATTTATAATTATTATAAACCTTTAATAATAAAAAAAATATTGTTGCTCAACAACCAAAAATTGTCCGCTTGGCACATATGTTGACTTATTGTTATAATAATGACATAAAATTATTCATAAAATGTTGACCTTAACACGTCATTAAAAGGTACCAAATAAAGGAGCGCAAGCATACTACTATGTCACTATGACATGTAGCGAGCGATGTGATTATGAATAAAAATTCTGCCCAACTGACGCGATTTGAAGTGAGATTGTGCATCTATTCTATTGTTCATGTGAGATTGTGACAAAAATATCACATTTTGATTAATTTGAATATCACAATTAGCAGAATTGGAGCGGAGTGCGTATAGCGATATTGTTATGTGTTGAATTATTGTGATCGATGGCCCTTTTTTCTGTGCACGTTTTCATATATTATGGACTTTCTTATACAAAAATTTAGACACTTAAATTAATTGCACATACTTATTGCCGGTGGCCGTTACGAGTTTTCCTTTTTTTATCGGGTTTGTAGTCTTTCTTGGTATATCACATCATCAGCTCATTAAACGTCCCCACCGAGGGGCACGAGCCTACCCGTATAGGGTGATTAGGCCTTAGTCGTCCACGCGGGCCCAGTGCGGATTGGACGACTTCACACACAACCTTCGAATCTCTTCGCAGGCGTGCATGAAGGTTTCCTCACGATGTTTTCCTTCACCGTAAGAGCGTCGGAATACGTACATATATTTTCGAAAATTCGAAAATACATTGGTACGTGTCGGGATTTGAACCTCATCCCTCCCGGTAGGAAGGCGACAGTCCACACCACTGAGCCACCGACGCTCTATATTCTTGGTATATAATAAATAATAATAATAAATATCCACTGACATTCACACAGCGCCATCTAGCCACAAGTTAAGCGTGAAGCCTGTATTACGGGTACTAAACAACGGATAAACATACTTTTTTTTGTAAATACATACTAAACATAGAAAACACCCAGACCATTACAAACAGCCATGTTCATGCACACAAATGTTTGTACTGCCCGGGGATCGAACCCGGAACCCTTGGTGTTGCAGTCGACCTCTCAACCGCAACACCAAATGGGTCGTCAGTAGACCAAATATAAATGAACTATATGAAAAGGTATTTTTATAGCTTAATTGCACAAAAAAAACCTTTTTCTACTTTCTTCTTTCTCCATCCTAAGGTTGCCTGGAAGAGATCGCCTTGTGCGCGATAAGGCCGCCCATGTATTTATTTTCTCATTTCGTTTTTAAAAGTGCAAAAAAGTATATAATTTATATAAATTATATATATATAAAAGACTAAGAAACCTACAAAACGTAAAAAAGGTGTCCCAAATACTGTCCCTAGTCTGTGTGACATGGTACCCATAAGGCTGGCCCAACATTCCCGCGTGTATAGCCAAATTATTTTATTATTGAATTAATTTATGTTTACAATCAAATTAAACTTTTACGACACTTACATATATAAAAAATATAATTTATTTTAGAAATAAAAGCATTTTTGATTTCCATTAAAAAAGCGTATAAACATTCTCCTCAACTCACTCCACAATAAGGGCTGTAATGATGCTGATGATGACTTCAATATTGATTACTGTTTCCCCTTCCATTTAATAAAGATAGATATACATTCATCCTTGTCAACTATGCAGAATCCAAATTACTAAGTCAGGTTGAACAAAGGTTTAATGCAAGCATAAATTACACTTGTACGGTCTGTCAAGAGATCCAGATGTTTAGAATTAGTTCTTAGTATTATACACAGTGTACCTAGATCCAATTATAGCATTCAGCTTCACGACACTGAGGTCCAATTTACTGTCGCGAATAAAATGCCTCCGTCATAGCGTGAGCAGATGAATTAGACAATTGTATTAAGTTTTCTGAGCGAGCTAAAGCATTTATTACACTTTGCGATCTGCAGACTGTCTAAATGTCAAATAAACAAGGTCATTATTATGATGGGGCCACACTAACGTTTAACGTCTAACGCCAATCAACGCCATTATGTATTGAATAATTACCGAATGAATAAAAGGAAAATGAAAAGATGGTGGATGGTTCAATTGCAACCCACAAGCATGTTTTTGTTTGCAGATCCTATGCAATTGCGTTAATTACTTTGTCGCCGTTGAAAATTAATCGCGTTTATTGGCCTAAAACACAGGACCACTATTCATTGCAGCGTTTAATTCCTTACAACTAAAAGCTCGCTCAAAAACGTAAAAACATCAAAAGTACCTCAAATGTATCACAGAGCGCTGTTAAATGAAATCAAAAATACTAATAATAATAAACAACCCAAGAACTTTTTCTCAATCGAAACCGACTACCCGATAGTTAATCATCAATCAATACATTCCTCAATGAAGTTGGAAAGCAGAACGAGTAGCCAGCAAATACCGTTTCTGGCAGACGCCCAAACCAATCAAACCTGCTGCAAAGAAGCGAGGGTACTCCGCCGATAATCTCGTCAGTATATTCCAGATTATTCCAGAGCTTACCGCCTGGATCGCGCGGCATAGCTCCCAATCGGTTCTTATTGTATGGATGTGTTGATTGGATTGTAATTAGGACATATATAATTGCAAAACAATATTACTGTTTCTTTAAAGGGATCCGTAGGCAAATGGCAAAAACGGAACCCTTATAGATTCGTTATGTCTGTCTGTCCGCCCGTCCGTATATCACACCTTTTATCTCCGAAACTGTTAGCACTACACTGTTCAAACTTTGTAACTATATATATTTTGGAAACCGCTATAAGATTTAAACAAGAAACTTGAAAAAAATATGTGTTTTAGGGTTCCCATACATTGAACTGAAACTATTTTTTTTTATTTCATCGAACCCGTGCTTGTGGGTATCATTTAAAACATAACATGAACTCGATCCGCTTCCCCAAAGCTAGTAACTAGACACCCCTAACTTTCTGTCTCGGGCACCCCTAGTTCGCAAGGAGCACAAATGAAGAATTGGATTGGTACAAAGCAATCAATAGGTCCTGATGAAAGCAGAGGCTTTTAATCCGTAATCGGGGCGCAATTGTGTTTTGATGCGGGCGCCGGATTCTGGACGCGATCCCGCGGGTACACCGCGCCCCAAATGGAAGATTAAGCGGATTGATCTTACCTGAGTTCTTTTTTAGGGTTCCGTAGCCAAATGGCAAAAACGGAACCCTTATAGATTCGTCAATTCTGTCTGTCTGTCTGTCCGTCCGTATGTCACCCTTTTTCTCCGAAACTATTAGTACTATACTATTCAAACTTTGTAAGTATAATTATGTGTTCTGTGAACCGCTATAAGATTTCGACATGAAACTTAAAGAAAATTAATATATTTTAGGGCTCCCCATACATTGAACTGAAACTCGAAATTTTTTATGCATCATTCCCACACGTGTGGGGTATCAATGTGTAGGTCTTGAAAAATGATGATTTATTTTATGTTACCTTGCTGCTGCGGAACCCTCCACGGGCGAGTCTGACTCGCGCTTCGCCAATTTTTAAGAACTACTGCTGTTGGCCGCAGATGGCCCTTACTGCTTCACCGGGCAATAGGCGAGCGCAGATGGATCTCAACCTTAAAAAATTACACAACGAGCCTAAGGGCGTCCCAGAGAGGGCCTCACCTCACCTTAGGGCGTTGCTTGTTAGGCTTGGTAGCCTAACATAGGGACTGTGCGAAACTACATGGACAGGCGACTGTGGCCCCCGCCGGGGCGGAATCTCGGTTGTCAGTTTGTAAAGTGTTGATGTAAATGACAACCGTAATAGAATCGTCTCTTACCTGAGATCCTTTAGGTCCATACTAAGGGAAGATTTGAAGTAAAACAACCCGCTTGTCACCACAATGATTATTTATTAATGTTCATTTAACTGCCTATTGATTCTTCTTCATCGAGCCATTATGACATTATAAAACTGGATTTGATTGTGCAACTAATAACCATTTGGATCGCTCTTTTATTTGCCATCCAGAAGTCACACAAACCTTAAGAATTTTCTGAGGAGCACCAAAGTTACACAAACTGCTTGATTATATAACCCATCATACCCGATTTCACAACAACTGGATCTGCATTCTCTTCAGGTTTTCCAGATTATTGATTTAGTGTAATGGTGAAGAAGTCAGCTATTTTGCAAAATGAATAAATGGATATCCACTGACATTCACAACTAAAAATATATTTTATTACTTCTGTATTTCATGATTTAACAACCGTTTAACATAACTGGAAGGTATACAAATATGACAGACTATAAACTGTACTTTGTAACTTGACTATATTTATATTTAATTTGCAAAATCAGGCGCCCGCCGCTCCAAACATGGCCACGTCTTAGGCCGGATACCCTGGATTTTTTCCCACTAAGCTGAACGTAATTGGATCCTAAATTGACCGTGGGCCGAGACAGTTTGGCAGCGAACAAAGGCTTGCGTCATTTACTGCTGAAAAATATGTTCTGTAACGGGCTCGATGCTACATTAGGTTTTGTTGCGGGACTATTTAGTTGAAAGAAAGAAAGAAAAAATCTTTATTCAAATAAATCTGTTACAGATACTTTTGACTCGTCAATGTTATTATTATCATATTTTTTGTGACTCTACCACCGGTTCGGAATAAGTAGTATCTTCGAGAAGAGCCGGCAAGAAACAGTTGCTTTTTAGGACTATGTATGTGTTGTTATGTTTATTACGGCAAAGCAGATTAGTTACTAAATGAACGAATCCTATATACATACCTTTACGATAATCATCATCATCGACTCATTATAGATCCCCACCGAGGGGCACAAACCTACCGTATAGGGTGTATAGGCCTTAGTCGTCCACGCGGGCCCAGTGCGGATAGACCGACTTCACGCGCAACCTTTGAATCTCTTCGCAGGCGTGTGCAAGTTTCCTCACGATGTTATCCTTCACCGTAAGAGAGTCGGATAAACGTGCATATATTTCGAAATACGTGATACGTGGCGGATTCGAACTGCACCTTTCAGATCAGAAAGAAACAGTCCACACCAATGAGCCACCGACGCTCTATGATAATATCCTGTCAATAATCAGGGTCAAGGCTGACATCGTACAGTATGTATAATAAATAACAACCACTTAAACTTTTGAAATCAACAACTCTAACAACTTTTTTTTTTAGTTTCATTTGATTTTGTATTTATTTTACTCATAGATAGCGTAGCGTGCTAATTCTGAATCTATATTTTACTAGCGACCAAAACGTAACGTACATAACGAAAAGTATACACGTATATTATCCGTTGTTTATACCCATATTACAGGCTAATGCTAAGTTTGGGGCTAGATGGCGTGTTAATGTCAATGGACGACCCCTTACGTTGTGGTTGAGACGACTGCAACACCAAGGGTTCCGGGTTCGATCCCCGGGCAGTGCAATCATTTGTGTGCATGAACATGTCTGTTTGTAATTAAAAATCCAAAAAATATATATATATAAGTATATTTATCCATTGTTTAGTACCCATAATACAGGCTTAACTTGGGGCTAGATGGCGCTGTGTGAATGTCAGGGGATTAAAAAATGATATTTAATTATTTATTAATATTTCCTCTTTTGAATGATAACATCGCAGTAAGAACTATCAATTATATATATAATTATATATATTATAATATATATATATATATATATATATTATATATATTAATATATATATATATATATATACGCTAGTCCATGCTACGAGTATACAGAACATGGCCTTATGATGCTTATGGTAATGTTACGTTTTAGCATAATGAGCAATAGGATTACTGACTCAATATCCTATTACCTGGACACGAAATTGATAATGTACGGCCTAAGGCTTTTAGTTAGATCGCACACATATACATGCCTATCGGATAATGATAATTATTGGTTATAGCTATATCAAGACGTTTTGCTAGTTATATGGCACTTATGGCTTTTTTGTTTCATTACACCCGAAGTGATACTAAAGTCGTTTTTTTCTTACTAGCTTCGCTCCGCGGTATAAGATATTCTCCTGTTGTAAATCTCAGTTAACTAACGTCAGTCAACTAACGTTACACCAACGTGTAACGTTTTTTAAAATCGCTTCGTTAAATCACTTCAAGGTGCACAGCTCTCGCAACGTGAAATCCGCACTGCGCGGGCCTTTTTGGCTCGGCGGCTCTATATGTGCCTAAATTAAATAAAGACATTTGGAATTTCAAACCTTTATGGCCTTAATTAAGCACTAATTCGTCTCTCATAGAATATTGCTCCCACCTTTGAGCAGGAGCGCCTCAGTACCAGCGTCACGGTGCATCCTCTACCGCGTTTATCACGGGGAGTGTTCGGAGGAATTATTAAATGCTGTAAGCGTACTTCGCCTTTTCTGTAATATTATTAGAAAGAATACTGTTTTAAAGATGGTGGTAAGCCGCCGGTCGTCCTTAAATAACGCATTGCCATTTAAAGGGCGAGAAGCGCATTTCCGTGCTCCTGATATTACAAATTTATATAATCTGTGTGATTTAACATCAGGTTAACCGTTTGCTATTGCTCTCATCAATATTATACCCGTAAAAGCTCTAAAAGTAGGTTTAAAAACTAGGCAAGTATTTAAAAATATCTTGTTTGTTACTTGTTTATGGGTGCTTGCCAAACAAGTTACTTAATAGCTTCGTCCTTTCCTACACAACACTAGAACATGAAATACACGTTTCAGCTTCATTTGACACAGAATCGAACGTAACATCAAACGGAGTAATTTACATTCACGCAGAACTGTCCAAACAAACACATAAAACTTTATAAGTCACATCTCAAGGATTCCGCTCCATTCGTTTTCTATACGAGAGAAAAATAAACATCACCTAATATTCTTGGTACATTAGTTTAATGATAAGTACAGTCCATATTTCGAGGTTCCTAAAGACGATTGATATGTTTACACCCCATAACATAGGAGTTTGTAAAGCCAGCCAACTTAAATCGGACTCGAAAGTATTTAGTTCCAAACGGTCCGAATGGTGTTCTGTTGATTTTGGACAAACCATAACTTTCTACGGTCCGAGTGCTTAACGTAAACGTAGCTGGTCATGTCAGAAATATGAGAAAACTTGAGCAATACCGCCTATATTGGTGCCCTCGGCTTTTTATTCCGCGGCCCGCTTTCAATTGCTCTCCTGAAATAAATAACTTCGTTATTAAGATTCTGTTTAGTCGTCACGATTTCCAAATGGACACGATCCCGCTCTACGATTTCGTTGCTTTTTTATATCCAAACCTAGTATTTATTTATGTAAGGAACTCCCTTGAACTATGTGTAAGAAACTACGGATAAAAAAAACTTTTTATAAATACATAAGTACATTTTTTTATCTTTGCTGTTAATTTTTTTTTTATTTTTTTGTTTAATTGATTGTTTTAATGTGACTCACTCGCCACAGGTGCAGCCAGAATATCAGTGCTGCAGTAATTTCCTTACTACTACAGTTTATGCTGAGTCTGCACCTGATTGGCCACTAAATTGTAAGAAATTATATGCCTTTTGTTTTTGTCTACTTGTATTTTTTTTTTGTCTTTCCAGTAATTTGTTTTGTAAATATTTGTGGCCAATAAAAAGGTTATACATAGAAACACCCAGACCAATACAAACAGACATGCATTCAAATGTTTGTACTGCACGGGAATAGAACCCGGAACCCTTGGCGTAATAACACAAAAATCTTAAAAAATCAAAGATTTCATTTCAGGGGGGCTACCGCAATCTCTTAAAACACTGTTACAATAATATATGTAATGTATGTAATATGTCTAATTTATATAAATTAGACATATTACAGCTATGTAAAAACGAATAGTATTATATAAATTTTGACTCGAAATGAGAACATTGTAAACCCCATTTTTTGAAAAGAGTAACTACACGAGTTTCTTGCCGGTATCTTCTCGGTAGATAACAACCTCCCGAACCGGTGGTAGATTCATTAAAAATAACTTCTTTACGATTCAAAAGTGTCATGTAATGATTTATTTGAATAAAACATTTTTGAGTTTGAGTTTGAGTTTATTACTTCGTCTTTTCTGGTATAAAAATGCTGACGTATAACAATATAACAATTATAACAATACTGTTTTAAGAGATTGTGTTTACCCCCCAGGAAGAGAAGGGGTAAGTAATGTCAATTTTATACTAATCTGCCACCACACGGCTAAATACAGTTCGATAAAAAATGTGGTTTTGTTGAAAGACGCAGGTGACAATCGGACCGTGTAAACAGCCCTAAACAAATGTAAGGCGCAGACGATCGCAAACACGGAAAGTTTCGGGAGAGGGCACTTTTACACTTTTTATACTCGGCCGCCATTGAATATGTATGAGCTGGGGGGGAGTCCGGAGTGTGTTGTTTTTTATGATATTCGATTCATTCGTTATTATGTACAAAACGGTGGGAAAATGTTAAAAAGCCGGTCGGCGGTGTTTTGCCCGAAAGATGGCCGGTTTTCCGCGGGAGTAGTTACGGATTCTTTATTATTATACCTCCTTTGGGGTTTGTCGCATAGCCTGGTTTTACTGAGATATACTGAAGATGGCCGCGATGGCCACCAATAGGTAAAGTTGTGTTCTTTAAGATCACGAAGTTACAAAAGTTTAAACATGTCTTTTCAAGAAAAATATAGATACTTAGTGTTATTAGATTAGTAGAACAATTTCACTGTAGATGATTTCTTTAAGAACATAATTGTATGAATTCAAATAAGTTTCAATGTTTGTAAAATCATTAGCTATTAAAAAGAAAAATATTTAGTTTCTTGCCCTAGTTATCTCTCCTCTCTATAGTATAAACTATTCTGACCTTTACCTGTTAAACTTTTTTTATTAATTCAACGATTTACTGGTTTACTGTTTTGTAAAGGCTTAATTTGAGAAAGACATTTTATGAGTTTGTTTTAGAATATCTTTTGCCTTGACATTTACACCAGTCCAGAAACAAGCGGCTAATCAGCAAGTTAGATGGTCGTAATAAATGCACATCATTTTATAAAATACGGGTCCCCGTCTTACCCGTGAGCCAGTCCAAACTTTGCGGGTTGTTCGCTAATTAGAAAAATCCAGGTAATCCCAAATAATTTTTGTTAATTAAATTTTATTGCCCGCGCGCGAAGCCACCTGCGCGCTCCGGGCGAACGGAGTAAAAAATTGCCCGTTGTATCTGCTAAGCTTTTGGGATTGTTTTCTTTATATAAAAAGACAGTTTTGTAGCGCACACATGTGTGTATTTGAAAATGTTTTCTTGATTTAATTAGACAGATTTTTTGGCACAAACATTTTATATCTGTCGCCGCAACCAATTCACTATCGATAGATAATTCATCAAATATTATTTAACAATACATTTAACTCGTAACGTTGCAACTTAATCCTTACCGATTTTAAGGAACTGTTTTGACATCAAACATTAGCATATTTCCTGTGGCGGATTGTTCTAATTACATTTTTATTAATTCTTAGTTTACAATGTAACACCTCTTATAAAATCATTAAATATTATTTAAAGCTTAATTTAAACAATAGAATAATTATTCCAGCATTACTGAATTGAAGTAATGCTGTATTGATCAATAAGTAACCAACACGAGATTAGCGAAACTATATCCGTATTTAGATCAATTACTAATGTTTTTATTAATCTTCAATAGAAATCTGTTTTGTTAATAACAAATCTTTATAAGGATAAATATTATTAAAATATGTAGTGAATATTAACTATTATTAAATAACTTGTTGAGTTAAGAATTCATATTAAGATGTTTTGTAATCCACTGTTTTGATTGTTAAGTTCCGGCAACCTTGAAAAGAAAGTTATTTTGTTGAACACTTATTGTTATCTTTTTGGATTTATAATTATGGAATAAGCTGAATTAATTAAGTTATTAATTAAGCAAATATTTGTAATCGTCTAGTTGCAAATTATCTTAATGTCATCATTATTGGATGCGCGTGCAGCGCCATAGTTTATACGACGAAATGTAAGTTGACATGGCGTAAGATGCGCGTGTGAAGCCCGAAGTGAGCCAAATGATTGAATGACACATACTGCGTTGTGATTCGGGTCGTGCTAGTCATGTAAGTAAGATACTAAATTTTGTATCCTAATATTTGTAATAAAAGAGTTAAGTTTTATTCTTGTTTCTTTTACTTTTCAAACCTAACTTGATTTTAGTAAACTAAATAGTTTGATTGTCAATCGATTATCAATATTAACATGAATCGTTGGCATTAACTATAACGCCAACGATACTGTACATACATTTTGTTTATAAAGCTATCGTGCTCCGACATATCTATTTTATAGAGATCTAACTTTAATAGCGCGTGGCAGCTCCCTGGTGTAGTTAGGGGCTGTATAAAATACTTTATATAATTACTATTTGAAAGGGTTTTGCTATAATGGCAGACGGGTTAGAGATAAACTTCCTCTGTGAACTGAACTAGTATGTTCACTGGTTTTGATCGCTGCGTTCAGAGTTCCTGGGTTCGAACCCCACGAGGAGATCACATCGTGAAAGAAACTTTGTGCTATATTTTCCAGCTGTTTAAGGACATTGCATGCTATGCTGATTGATGAGTTTGCTGATTTTCCGTAAAGAACCACCACACACGACATGATTATACAAATAATTATTAGGTGTCTTCAGTCATGCGGTCTGGTGCCCGTGTAGGTCCTAGGACCTGCATTACAGGTCAAGGCCAATTCCATCAAGGCCGCATTGTCATGGTCAGGCGTATCCCTTACCATCAGGTAAGCGGCTTGACTGTCCTGTACACTTGGTAACGTAAAAAAAACATATTTCTGCAGTAAGATGATATAGGCTAAAATTTAAAAATTTTATCTAAATTTATTTTTAATAACTGATTGATTCGTTCAATTGCTCAGAAAGAAAGCCTACACAAAATTAACCTCCGCCCTGTATAAGCACTTATATGTCTTACAACTCTACATTTCAAACTCGCTCGTACCTTCCAAAGAAACGTCCCAAATAATGAATTCCCGTTTCCATGGAACTTTTAAAGGCCACAAATATGATTAAAACATTATTAAAGTTACAAAGTATCAAATTCTAGGCCGCGAAACATTTTTATTATTCAGTAGCTGCCCAAGATTGCGGCGGAGAGGGAAAGTGTTAATTTTTAAGCGGGCGGACAAAATCTGCGGACGGCGAAAAGTCGCTGGTGTGGACACACGGACGACTAGTCTCAGCGTGCACGCTTTCTTGTAACTAGCAAAGTAGTTGATCGTTTGTAATGAAATGTAAATAAATAAATAATTATTCCCGCTCATTTCTGCCGCCAAGTCTCAATTTGTACACGGACTAAGATAATTATAAACTTCTTTTTGTGTACTGCAAGAGGATCTTACTCGGAACCCTTGGTATAGTATCCGATATCTCAACCATGGATTATCAAATGGGTAGGCATTTTCAGCGCGAGCATGCTCCACCCCCGTTTGTATTTCTTTTCTGTTATTATTACTGATTTCTGGAACAGGGCACTGTAGCTAACTAATACTAACTAGGTAAGTGGGAAACCAAACTTCCGACTTATCGAAAGATAACAATAAAAAAATTGCCCAAGCGCGAGTCGAGTTTCAATTCAATGTATGGGGAACCCCAAAATATTTTTTTTTTTCAAGTTTCTGGTCAAAACCTAATATCGGTTCACAGAATACATATAATTACAAAGTTTGAATAGTGGATTAGTTTGAACAGTGCAGCTGACACAAAAAATACTTGGCCGCCCGCAATATCCGCCCGTGTTTGCCCGTACAGTTAATTTTTAATGCAAATATCATTACGGTGTTGCTTTAACGAGATTCGCTGCCGAGTCCCGGGCGTTTCCTGTTTTCGCCGTGTTTGCGAATGGCCAACGGTCTGTAAGGTTGTTTAATGTAAGTATTTGTTTCCCCACTTTTTCTCTTAGAGACTGTACATAAGTTGAGGAGGCAGCCAATTCCAATTTTGGTAAGACTATAAGGTTTTTCGTTATTGAAACAAAAAGTTTGCAATTTGTTACACTGGTATTTTGAGTATTCTGAGATAACAGCTATAGTTTTTTTAGGAACTTCCCTCACACATATGTTTTTATGTTATAAAATTAGTTGTACGTTATTTGAGACCCAATATACCTATATACAATATACATCGAAGTTCTTGCTCCGTTGTCTCGATTTACGCGGGACGTCCTGATTTTCAGGGGTCTGAGGATGCGTCCAATCGGGATTAATAATTAAAGAAGAAAATTAGATGTTTCGTTAAAAAATATATATTAACGCTTCAAAACTTCTACTAATTACATTACTGTCAAATTCATCAGCGTCACATCACATTTTTATTATCACCTGTCCCGATCTGCAACCTCAAGTCCCGACTTTTTGGCCTCGTGTCCCGATTTAAAACAAATCGGATCTGGCGACACTAATCGGAGTGCACAAAATACTGTTTGATTCAATCTCCCGGTCCCCGCGATACAACATACTCGTATGATTTTGAAGGAACAAGTGTAACGGAATGCAGACAACCTTTTACACAATCTCCCTCAGGTAAATAATATTGTCTACTGCCGAACTAAGTCTCTCTAGTATTTTTTCAGTGTTAGATAGCTTATTTATCGAGGAAGGCTATAGGCTATATATCATCACGCTACGAGTAATAGAAGCGGAGCAGCAATGAAGAATGTTTCAAAATCGGGGGTATATTTTCATACTTGGAGCTTCCGCTGCGTACGCTGCGTAAACGGTTAAAGTTACACAAAAGTCATGTATGAGAGTATTGTTCTGCTTTTAATGGTCTACAAAAAAGTCCGCGACAGGATATGTCTATCTTTTAAGGTTAGCTCACTATAACATATTTTTTGCTAAAAAATATTCTGAAATTGACCCCGAAACCTTCAAAGTTGGAGGGAGGGGCGTATGTATAGTGATAAATGCAAGTACCGTGTTATCCCGAATTTAATGCGAGCGAAGCCGCGGGCAAAAGCTAGTATGAAATAAACAAAAACTTTAAGATTTAGCTGAATCACAAATCATAGTGTAACGTGGGATGGGAATGGGATTGCGGTGACTAAATCTCACATACAATTTATTTGCAAAGCGAAACAATGTATGTATTACAAGCCTACAATAGTGACACTATAATGGACTAGGGCAGGTATTTGTTTGTATCACACAAATCTGCCGCACAAAATGTTATCTATAAATATTCACGACCGACCGGTTTTCAATTAGATAATGGCACCGCATTAATCCCCTGTAGCCGTAGCTCTCGGCATCTATCGATATGCAGAAGTTACATGGGGTTGGGTTATAGTTGAAACTTTCTGAAATTTAGTCATTTCGTAATAATCCCGAAATCAAAAATTTTTGGAAATAATATAATGTTTCATCATCATCAGCTCATTAAACGTCCCCACCGAGGGGCACGAGCCTACCCGTATAGGGTGTACAGCCATTAGTCGTCAACGCGGGCCCAGTGCGGGTTGGACGACATCACGCACCTTTGAATATCTTCGCAGGCGAACGCAGGTTTCCTCACGATGTTTTCCTTCACCGTAAGAGTTCACCATCGGATGTTTAAATATTATATAAATGTTTATTTGGGACCAAATATTAAGCATAAAGTTATAGGCCTTCAGTGCCAGTAACACCTGTATATTTTATTTATTTGACTGTGCCTGTGACTTGAAGTTTATTTGTGTGCAATATTATTTTTATGCTATAGGAGACAAACGAGCAAACGGTTTTTCTGATATTTAATGACACCGTCGCCTGTACACCATTTGCAATGCCAGAAGGCCTTGAAAGGTTAGGATCATTTTATCTATACAAAACATAATCATTGTTCTAGCTAGTTTTTAGTTAAGCTGCAACATAGCATAGCGGACATTGCGGTGTCGCGGGGCCAATTAGCGCGTTGCGATTTGTTCGACGCCCGACAACGGCTAATTCCAGCGAGAAATTCCCCTATATTGATATTAGTTGATACACATGACGGATATTGAAAGCTTAGTACAGAAACTTGCTTTGTTATTACTGCTATATCAGCACTTGTGATGTATCAATTAATTGACTAACCTGTTACGTTAATATTGTGGGGCCTTTTGAAAAGCTACAGCCTTTTGAAAAGTAACTAAGTTTCTTGCTGGATTATTCTCCGATAAAAACAGTCCGAACCATAGGTAGGAATGGAACTCTTTGCTTCCTTTGTGTATCAAGCAGCTAAGATTAGGGCTATTTGCTGTTTAAATGTCCGTGGATATTTACTTATCTTCTTTTCAACGATATACAATTCTCTGAAATTCCTAAAACCGAAACACTGTGGAGCGCCTAATATAAAGATTAATTATTAAGATTAAAAAGCAAAGGAAGGAAGGGAATTTAAATTTTAAAAGTTACCCTAATGCCCCGACTCCGTTCGCCTTTTGTTTCCTTCCTCTAATTGCGCCTACAAAGCGGGTAGGGCGAATTATTGAAAAAGTTACCAATTCGCAGTTTTGTTTTTACTGGGGGCGCCTGAGAGCAGTCCTCGATACAATGGGCACGGTGCTGATTAAGAAGTTGTAATAGCGCGAGTTGCCTTCCCTTTTTCTGCTGAGACACTTAGGCTTGCGGAGTTTCCAAGTAGGTTTTACTTTGTAAATAGAGTGGTAATCTTTTTATCGTCAGATCTTAAGGTAGCGAAACTCGGGTTGAATTTTCTCGTGTTATTTTGTTTGAACTTCCGTCCACTAGCTAAGAGCACAATTTTTTGACGATGCATTTGGTGTTGCGGTTGAGATGTAGGCTGCTACACCAAGGGTTCCGGGTTCGATCTCCATGCAGTAGAAACATTTGTGTGCACATGTCTGTTTGTAATGGTTTGGGTGTTTTTTATGAAGAATATGAACGTAATATTTACGTATGAAGTAAAACTTTATACATTTTTTTTACAAAAAAAAATGTATAAAGTTTGTTTATCCGTTGTTAAGTACCGATAATACAGGCTTCACGCCTAACTAGGAGCTAGATGGCGCTGTGTGAATGTCAGTGGATATTTATTAATTATTTATTTATTTACAATTTATGGGGCCATGGCTCGATCGTAAAAAACAAAACAACAATACCTTATGACGAGGTTCGAGTCCCACTCTGGGACTAAGGGCGCTCGTAATTTTTTTAAGGCTGAGAAGCTCGGTGAAAATGTAAAGGCCATCTGCGGCTAACAGCAGTCGTAATTTAAAAAAATAATTGGCCAAGCGCGAGTCCGATTCGCCCGTAGAAGGTTCCGCAGCAGCAAGTAACATAAAATAAAGTAATTTTTATTTACTGAGGCACCTACTACAGCTTTAATATGAAAAATAGTGGTTTACCGTTTAGGACGTATAAAAAAACTACACATGAGAAATCGTTCAAACTTAATTTTCTTGTTAGATTTTATTGTAATGTACGTCATATATATTTTTTTATTTTATCAACCCCATACTTTATAAATTAGAGGGGGGACACAATTTTTTCAACTTTGGAAGTGTCTCTCGCGCAAACTATTCAATTTATAAAATAATGATATTAAAAACCTCTTTATCATTTTTCAAGATCTACACATTGATACCCCAAACAGGGGGTTAGACTAAAAAAAATTTTTTGAGATTCAGTTCAATGTATGGAGAACCCCAAAATATTTTTTTTTTCAAGTTTCTTGTCAAAACCTAATAGCGGTTCACAGAATACATATACTTACAAAGTTTGAATAGTATCGTGTTTATAGTTTTGGGGAAAAAAGGGTGTGACATACGGACGGACAGACAGACAGACTTTACGAATCTATAAGGGTTCCTTTTTTGCCATTTGGCTACATAACCCTACAAAGCGTTACAATCCAAAAAAATATGACAGACAAATAATTAAGTTAATCGCAAACATCGTACTTTTGGGCTTGACAGTTTTAACTTTTTTTTTGCCTTCTATCATTATCATCGCTCAGAAAAATAAGATAGCAGAGGTTAAGGTTACATTGACAACATTACGAGCTCATCATAGCTAAAGTACTAAAATAAACATATTAAGTTCTCACCCGAAGGACCCTTGTAGCTATTATGACGTCATTAATCATACAAACAATGCCTAGCTCCAGGCAACAGTTATGTACCTTAGTTCTGAGCGATAATAGCGCAAAGCCTAGAGGTAATGACGTGGATACAAATCGCAAACTTGCGTCATATGTTAGTTTACTAACCTAATTCATCATCATCATGAATCTAGGTTAGTAACCTAGATTATTGCTTGGATAATATTAAGTGTGAATGTATGTTGAGAGCGTCGGTGGCTTAATGATGAGGACTGTTGCTCTCCTTCCGGGGGGCTGATGTTCAAATCCCGCCACGTACGTAATGTGTTTCCGAATTTCCGAAAATATATGTATGTTATCCGACGCTCTTAAGCTGAAGGAAAACATCGGGAGGAAACCTACGCACACCCTGCGAAGAGATTCAAAGGTTGTGCGTGAAATGGGGCAACCCGCACTAGGCCCGCGTAGACGACTAAAGCCTAATCACCCTACACGGGTAGGCTCGTGCACCTCGGTGGGGACGTTTAATGAGCTGATGATGATGTATGTTGTTGAGGGTCACCACTTACTATCAGGTGAGCATCTTGACCGTCCTGTACCCTTAGTAACATAAAAAAGGCTGTTTGTAGTTGCGTGCCTTTATGGAAACAACATATTTAATCACTTATCTGTCTTTCAAGGCCTATTTTAACGAAAACTCGTGGTATCGAATTGAAATTTAAGCTATTTATAGCTTTGGCTATAAAAAAATATATTTCAATTAAACTTTATTCTTACCGCTCACCAAATCGCACGAGTTCTCCTTAAAATAACAATCGAATGCCAAATCACCGCTGCACTTTATGTATGAAGTTTCCGTAATGTTCCAGATAACGATTCCGATTTTAAACCTAACGTCGTTTTGTGTAATTGGTGGCAACCGGTTATTAGTCCCGGCGTTAAACGTTATTATAGTTACTGGAAACTTCGCGTTGTTGGTTAATTATTATTCTTTTACCTACTCCTTTTAAAGTTCTTATGGTTTACTCAAGTTTTGCGATCAACGAGTTCTGGTTTCGTAGCCAAGAACGATAAGTTCTTTTTAAAACTGGTTATAAAATGTAGGGAAACGGAAAAATAAGTGTTTGTTAATAACTGGTTAGAAAACAGTAAAAAACATTGTTTTAACTTAGCTGGTTACGAATCAGTTGGTTACAAAAGTGCATGAAGGTTATTTAACTTGCATGGAAAATATTTCTGTTGCCAACTCCGATGTAATAATATCTTTAACAATAATAATAATAAACGTTTATTGAATTAAAAAAGTTAACAAATTAGGAGAGAACCCCTGTCTTCTGTGTTAGGTATGCAAACCCGTGTTACAGAAGTCAGTGCTTGTAGTCGTCGGAGATAACTCGTTAAAGTTTTATGTTATTATATACATTACATTATCCAGTTCCTTAAATCTTTCATATCGATATAGTGTTAATTGCTTTGATTTTGCAGTAAGACCTTATAGGCTGTTGATTATGAATTAGACCCGATGGCGTAGCTGTTAGCGCACGCTATAATATTACGGTACGCTTTAAAATAACAATATCTACCTAAATTTTTTAATAAGCACAAAACCTCTTCTGCACAAAGATGCGTGCACGATTTAGATTTGCTTTTTACAAATTTATACAGTTTCAAATAGGATGCGAAATCATGGAGACTCTTTTACGAAATGAAAATCTTTATTATAGATTTATTTGAAAGTTTGAGTTGAATATAACTTTGATGGGAGACCCACTCAAAGTTGGGCTGTAATTTTCTAAAAATAATATTCAGCGAGTAGAAATATGCGATCGAGGAAGGGTCGACATCGGGACCGAACAAACTTACTACACAAATAACTGGAGCAAAAGTTATAAGGCAGTTTTTGAGACACGTAGAGATTCCGTGCAGGTCTGGACTCGGGCTACCATTTGATAAGACACATTTAAAAAGTAACATTAATTCATAAAGATTTTTAACGAAATTCATTTTTCATTATAATTGTCGGCATTTTCTTTTTTAATTTGTACTAAATTATTTATTTTCAAAAATTCTGAATCTTAATAATATGTAAGACCCCAGATATAATAATTTATAATATTTGGCTATTACTATACTCGTCCCTACTCCCAATATTATGAACCACCTTTGATTCGTGTATTCAAGCCTTAGATAAACAATAAACTAAGATGCACAATCTTATTCAAAAAGTGTACCACCGCAGTGCCAGATATTATCCCGTGAAACAGGAGTGTTTTGCACTTCTGTGTTTCGGGATGAGGGCACTTTAGCTAGTAAATTTACCGGCTATAAGAGACCTAACAGTGCGGTGTTGATGGATCATAATAACTGTCTATCAGTTGTTGGCCTCCTTTAATGCCGCTATGTCATGGTTAGGTGTATCAGTTACCACCAGGTGAGCGTCCTGACCTGTACACTTACTATAATAAAAAAATGAACACTCTTTTTGTGAGTCGACAGCGATTACCGCTGATGGAGGCTGGATAAGAAAAGGGGAGGACCGGGATATTTGGCGCAAAATGGGGGAGACCTATGTCCAACAGTAGACTGCAATAGGTTGAATAGAAAACGTATTACCGGGACCTTCAGTATAGCATATGTTTATGGACGCCGACTTCTGTTCAATAAAATAAGAAATGAAAGGGAAAAATCTTTATTTCCAGAAACCTCGAATTTATGGAAATAAAGACATCATTTTCAATAAAAAAAATATTTTTTTTTCTTTATAAACGGAGTCAGCCCGGCCCTGCGCGGTCTCTAGGCCTGCGTTATGCAGACTAAGGGACGTCACTGTACGTGACTTGGAATGAATTTCAACGTTAAATTGCATTACAATTTTTCGTAGGAAGTTATTCTTTGCTTGTCGGAAAGGTTTACCCTGTTTGGTCACTCATTGGCTGGTTCATCAAGAGTCTACACACGTGGAATTCTCGGATTTCCTTTTTTATAATGGCAATAATACCACGCGAAATTGATAATGAAATCTCCACCAATCTGAATAATTTAATCAACTTTCAGTAACATTTATAAATTATATTTATTTGCATAGAGTACATGTCATGTTCGTGAAAAACCCTCTCTGGATCGACAACATGCGAAAGGTTGCTGATGGAGGCTGGATGAGAAAAGTATGGCTGGAATACCTTTCATGAAAAGGGGTTGACCCATGGCCAACTGGAGACTATACCTTTATTTTAAGATGCATCAAAAATGTGTCAAAAGTGCATAAACGAACTATATTATGCCTGCCCAAGGTATGCAAATATTTATTATATTTTTCAAAACTGTTTATTGTTCAATTTCCAATTTATCAAATTATATTTGATCCCTTTTCCATTTCATATATAGTATTGGAAAGAAAGTACAAGTTTGTATGGAACTTTCCAAAGTGTTGAAGGCAGAAAACTAAAAATTGGCTTACAGACTATCATATCGCTTCAAGACGATAATGGATACTTTCTTGTCTGAACTTGAGCTACTTAATACTTAGTTTCAGTTCACGTGTTCGCTGAAAACACTGTTTTGAATTGTTGTTATGAATTTTTAATTAATCCAAAGCTTGTTACGCCGCGAAGTTAGTCTTCGCGTGGCAACTAGCGAACGTGGTGCCTTGTCTACCGTAAACTATTAGTTTCGTTTAATGTTTGCAGACTTTATTTACTATAATACTAATACCCCTGTTTACAGTTAAAGTTCGTGGCATTCAGTTGGGACGTTTTATGCCTTTAGTTGCAGTAGTCCGGTTGCTAGTTCGGTTGACCGGACTACTGCAACTTTTTAGTTGCAGTAGTACGGTTCGAACTGAGCACCGGACTGTTGCTACTTATTTAGTAGTAACAGTTCGGTTAATAAAATTAAGTTAAAGTTTTGTTTACTTGCATGTATATCAGTCGTCACCCCTTATTAAACTTAACATAAAAAACTATACATTTACATTAGGGATGGGAGGACAATCGTGGTAACGATTGTTTCGCAAGAATATATTATTTTGAAAAAAATCACATTTTTTTTATAAAGCGTTCGGTGTGATCTGTCTGCTCACCTGACATAAATAAAAAAATATATTGTAAAAAAAATACTAGGAGACCATAATTATATCGGAGGTGTCCGATTAGTACTTTTCAATGAACAACAGCATTTTTAATCAGATTGTTCACAACATAACCTCTTGGTTATGTATGGTCCCCTAGTACTTCTTTCCAGATCAATATATATATATATATATCGAGTTAATGGAGAAAATACATGCAAATAAACAAAACTTTAACTTTACTTTATTAACCGAACTGTTACTACTTGATAAGTAGCAACAGTCCGGTGCTCAGTTCGAACCGAACTATTGCAACTAAAAAGTTGCAGTAGTCCGGTCAACCGAACTAACAACCGGACTACTGCTACTAGAGGGTTTAATGGGCTGATGATGATGACTTTGCCATTTTAAATATTGACGTCATAAGAGAAGTCGGCTACTTCACTCAGGTTTCCGGCTTCAGTCCCCGTGCAGTACAAACATTTGTATGCTTAAACGTTCTGTTTGAAATGGTCTAGGTGTATTAATGTTTATTATGTATGTATTTCCAAAAATGTACGAGTATTTTTATGTTTCATACCCATAGCAAGGTTTTTAAAATGCAGCTAGATGACGCTGCATGAATATTGATTTATTATGTAACAAAATAATTTCTTAGCCTACGTTTCTTTAAAGAAAAGGTCCCAATTTGAAACCCTGTTTTGATACAAGCAACAAACAAGATGTTCTCAAGTCCGATAGGAAAGGCATAAATGCCCATAACTGCAAACGAAGCTCTTGCAATCATTCGATCAATGTCCATTTCCGCGCTCTGATAGAGCAATAATTGCGGAATGACGCACGGCGTAAGTTCATCTTTAAGCCAGGACCGAGTGCAGGTCAATGGTATACATTAATGAAAGAAAACTGCATATTAGAAACTTCTTATTTGATATTTGAATACTCAGAAGTACATGCTATATAACCTCTGAATGGACGACTGTATTTTAAAAGTACTTTAATTATGGGATATTAACATAGGTATACACATACATAAAGCCATGTACATAAATGTTTGTGTGCACGGGATCCAATCCGGAAGTTTTGCTGTTGTACCTTAGGTCTAAACGATTTCAAAATATTAGATAGAAAAAACATCTTATCAGTAAAACCTTTATTAAGAATAATATGTTTGGTTTCTATAATAATAAATGAGTGTATTGAGATTTAGATTCAAATTAGTTTAAATTTAATTTACTATCGACGTTTCATAAGTGTCTTTATTCAATTTAGTAAGTTTAGACTTACTAAATTGAATGAAACTGACTTTGAAAATAATCTCCTATTTTAAGTAACTACTACTTACTATACTTGTTAGTCAATTAATATTTTAAATTATTAATACCTCAATATATTATTAAGTCTGTCACTTTTCTATACCTGGAGGAGTAGGTACTAAGTTTGAAGTGATTTTTTAAAATTTATTTAATGTACAATGCGCATCTAATAAAACAAAGATAATGATAATAATCTCTTCCAAAATATTGTAGTCCAAAACTGCATATAAGACTTCCTATTTTGCACAAGTTTTTTTTCTTTTTTTTTCGAACTGACTACTGCTGTTGGCCGCAGATGGCCTTTACAGCTTCACCGGGCAAGTGGCGAGCGCAGATGGCTCTCAGCCTTAATATTTACACAACGAGCCTAAGGGCGTCCCCGAACGGGACTCGAACCTCGACTTAGGGCGTTGCGGGGGAGGATTTGCTCAAGACATCCTCCGTTTGCCATATCTAGCCTCCCGCAGCGCTTTCCTTTTCTAAATCTATTCAAGTCAAAATCAACGCTTGAGTCTCGTTCTCGAGACTCCTTAGTCTTCAGTAAAGCAATAAATGTTATATTTTGTTTGATTAAACTCTATTGTTATTAATGAGGTTTTTTTCATACAAGCGAAAATCTCCTGTGCCGTGACTGCTAAACAAAAGCTGAGGCTATTATAATAATAATTTATTTCATCAATTCAGTGTTACAATCACATCATAACCAATATTTGTGCTTTTACAATGGAACTTATGAATAAAGGTTAACGTCGGCAGCTGTATTAGTATTAAACTGTGTCACAGCTGCTTGCGTCTCCCACCATCTCCAGTGAAACAAAACAAATCTTGTAGCGTTAATTTACACATAAATAACAATAATAATGGAACTCAAATTATCATTCACAAATAAAAGAAAAAACATAAAAACCCAGAAAAAAACTAATAACTTCAACTGTCACAATCAGTATGCATGAAAGTTTATGTCCAATAATATTACAGAGGGGTCCAGCTAGACCCGTAAGAGTGCCTCGGTATCTTCATAGTTTAATTGCAAGAGCCAGCCCTTTAGTTTTCTTGCACTTATTAAAGCAGTGAACGTTATAGCCAAACTAGTATTAAAGTAGTAAGTAAAAGGCCGGCAACGCATTTCTTTGCCTTCTGGTATTGCAAGTGTATATGGGCGACGGCGTCATTTACCATCAGATGAGCCGCCTGCTCGTTTGCCCGCTATAACATAAAAAATAAACAAATCCACTTTACGAACTGATGCAGATAGCGTATTATTAATAGGTTTCAACGAAATATTGAATACAAATTTATTCGTGTATAAAATTAAAAAATAGTTGCAATAGTGATGGATCGCGACCCGCCGTCTGAAACTACGAATTGTTCGGTTTTAATAGTATTTTTCAGGTGACTTTAAAATTCGTTTCACTGCGCATCGGGAGCGTTTTAATTTTTTTGCAAACGGAATTTTGAGAATATCAAGGATGGAATGCTAGTATTTCACGGTGGGGACGTTTAATGTGCTGATGATGAAAATCATTGCTATTATATCAGTCGTATGCCGTGCATAAACATTATTTAAATTTCGCAAGTATTCAACTATTACATAAAATTATAAGGTAGCACTAAGGGCCTCTTGAATAGACTCAAGGTTGCTCAGCGTGCTATGGAGAGGGCTATGTTAGGTGTCTCCCTACGCGATAAAATCCGAAACGATGATATCCGTAGGAGGAACTAGGTGCGCATAGAGAGGATAGGAATTGAGTGGCAGTGGGCAGGGACATAGTGGTAGAACGCGATGGCCGATGGGGCGGAAAGGTTCCTGAGTGGGCGTCGCACGTTAAGAAAGCGAGCGGTAGGCGACCCCAGAATGGACGGAGATTTGGTTAAGGTGGGGGTAGAGCTAATTGCTACCCGCATTATCCGCTTTGCAGCTAATGTTTTAGGAATAGTAGATATCATAATTATTAAACTTGCGATCTTAGATAAACATGAACTTCCGAGATGACAGTTTAAGACGTCACTCAAATAATGCGGCCATGAACATACGTATCGTATTGTACTTTATTTTAGAACGTAAACTCACATGATCTGGCTGGTAGACTTAGTTGCAGCTTATGCTGTTAGAAGATAAGGCTTTGACAATATGAAAGGCAAGATTGGTTTACTTATTTTCATAGTGTGA